>PQVD01000064.1:79263-112603 GCA_003012265.1 Setaria equina
AAAAAAAAAAAAAAACCCAGTAACAAAGCATCCATTTAAGAAAGGATATGTTAGATATTAAGGTAAAAACAACAACAAATGAAATTTAAATTTAACAAAGTCAAAATATTCTGGATGAAGAAAAAAAAATATTCTGAGCCAGAAATTAGATGATATACTTTATATTCCAATATTTTTTTCCCCTGAGCATAGATGAAATTAGACTGATCAGCGGGCATATTAGGATATCCAGCTGTATAAATTAACTCTGTGTAATATCCCTCATATTCATAATATGCTTCTTGCGGTTTTTGAAATAGCCCAATAGCTTTGAACTGTAATCATCATTAAACAATTATTTATTATCAGATAGGATAATTTATTAACTGATAATAATATCATTTAGAAAGGAAATTTATCTCTGTGCTGTTAATTCATGATGAAATAAATGGTCATTGATGACAAACATCAGTGTCGTTATAAATTTTCCTGCATACAACAATCTTTTTCTCATAAACCCAGTGAAGGATTCTTATTGACATTAAGTACTTTTCACGATCAAACCAGAATGGATATTTCGGCAAAAAATTGCCACCGCCATGTGACAAATCCAATTTTTCACCTTCTTTCAGGTATCCTATTTGAATGATATCGAAGCTAAATGATGAAAGTAATTTTTTTTCCTTTAATTTAAATTCAATAACTTTAAATTTCATCAATAATTATTACCAAATTTTATAGCAATTTCAATGCAAAAAACGAACATGTAGCATTAAAAATGTGCATAGACGAGCTGCTATCAAAGAGAGAGAGAAGAATTTCATTGAAATTATGAAATCTTTAACCGATCAGTTATGGGAGGAATGATTCAAGAAAATCTTAGCCACTTCTTCTGCACAGACAAAAAGATTAAAGTAAATGAAATAGCAATGATTGAATACTTTGCATTGCTTGACATATCATAAAATCAATTTGAAAACTAAAGTAAATGCTTTGTGATATGAAATAATTAATTGGAGAAAGTAAGAAATTGGACTTATTTGACAAAGGAGTAAAATTCTTTGTTGAGAAGTGTCACCTGCATCAACTTTTTCATCGCTTCTGTTGCATTAATTTTAGCATAGAATAATTTAATAACGACTTAATATTAGTAATGATACTGAGAATAAAATATTTTTAAACAGTAGCAGAAATGATTAAGCTCATAGCTTAATCTATAAGGATGCATCCTATAGCAATTGGCATGCAAATTCTAATTAGAATAGATTGTTTGAGACTAATTTTTCATAGCACTGATTTCAAATACCAGAAGGCAAACTTACGCATCTGCTCGATGTTTAGGAAAACGACGACCGAGAAACCGAATTTGTTCACCTGGATGAATTCCATCACTGACAAATATCTTCATATAACCTCTTTTATCCACTTCCGAATATGCTCGCTATAATGAAGTAACTGATGAAAAAGAAGAATACAAGATAGAAAAAAATAAAAAGAATTTTCAGTTTTATTGAACATCACGTCACAAAAGTCGGTTTTCTCAACGTACGTGAGAGTGTATACGTGTGTAGCTAAAAATAGATGTTTGTTTATTCTCGACTTGTGCTATCAATTGAATCACTGACTGATCGAGAATGATGGGAAATAATGGATAGACTTCTGATGATCAATTCTTGAGATTAGTTTATAGACAATCCCAACTGTGATATGAAGTGATAACTCAACAAGAAATTAAATATCGATCTAATTTCATATGACCTTTGGGATTTACATTCACTTCAGTTCACCGTTTGTGATAAAGTAGGATAACCGAGGATTTGAGGTATCAGTAGAAGGTAATCAGTAAATTTAATCACATATTCGAAATATTCCATGTAGAAATTAAAAGAAAAATAAAATATTCATGTAAATGGCTAAATCATCCGAATGGATACTATATTTTATAACATGCTAGGGAACCACGGTATTTGAGAATCAGATAACTCATTTACTTCTTTTTATAGCTTTAGCCTTAGAAATCTTATGACTATAAGATAGCATAATCGATGAACTTTTAAAAAGATCAACTAACGGCATTGAATGGTTGTCTAGCTGTAGTGGTATCAATGATAAAGGTATCCAGAAGGATTATCGATAACACGGGATAACAGTACATGACAAAATGATACGACGCAACTGACTGCTATTTTTATTCCTTTTCAAATTTTTATGCTTTATTTTTATCAATTTATTATGCAAATTTTTACTGTGTATTGGATAAGAGTGCTTTAGATATAAAATCGATTACAAGACAAGATACGGTATCTGAGTCATGAAATTCCTGATGGAAAATACAAACGGCAAATACTGCCTACTAAACTCAAATCAGACTGTGACTTCTCACGTCTGTCATGTTACAAATCCAATTTCACTTATTTCGTTTGAGGGCCGTGTTAATTTAGTGCTTTTTCCAGCTACTAGATTGGTCGAGGTATTGTTGGTTTTTGTTGATCAAATAATAATATTTCTTGGTTTGTAAGTTCATGAATTAATTTATTTCCAGATTGTTCAAGATACGAGTAAGCTTAACTTTCAATGACAAACAATAATTCGGATGCAGTATCCGTTGCAGCATCTATTTGTACAACTTCTGCATCAGATATGCCATCAGGTCTTGCCGATCACTTATACAAGAATGGTGCATTCATGGTAAGTGATGTCATAAATGATTTCATTTATACTGAACGATTGAGATAAGAGATGGATTATTTAACAATGCAGCAAATACTTGTTTCTTTTTTACTATAATTTTATTTCAATAACAAGAAATTAAAACTCTTATTTATTTTTAAGCAATGGTTTCTGCTCATCAGTAGTTTAAGAAGAGAACATGAAGGATTTTTGCATTCTTTGTATTTTAATATGCTAATTGACTGATGCAAATTTTTGTTTAAGTAGTTTCGTTGTTTTTTAAATGCACTGTTTTAATCTCTAGCGAAATTATCTTTTACAGATATTTTGGGGCATATCCTTTTGATCAGGTTTTTTATCACAAACTATATAGTCAATCAACTCATACTATAATTACGCTTGCATTCTTGCCTTTATTATAGTGGTACAGTCCAGTGATGGAAAGACCTCTTTATCGTCAAATATAATAAATTTCAGGTTTTCCTCAATGTTCCTCAAACAGTCGAATTTGGCATTGATTATAAGTCATGGCGTGTGGGACCAAAATTTCTCGGTTTAAAGATGATTCCACCAGGGGTTCATTTCATTTTCTTCAGCATCAAAACGGCACCACGCATCGGTTTCTTCCATCACTTTAAAGAAAAAGAAATCTTGTTACGTAAATGGGATCCGTCACGTGAAGATATGGTAATCGAGCCATCTTCTGCAGAAGAGGTAATCTTTGGTTTTCTGGCGAGTCTTCCTTCTTTTGTGATCGAAGGTTTGGGAGGCTTGTTTTCATGGCATCATCACGGTGCTTTGAATGAGTGAATGGTCTTGTTAATCGCTGTTGAAATAGCTGCTTTGCCGCTGTATTATTTAATGTTTGGCAGTTATTTATATTATCCGAAAGTCTCAACTCATTTTAACTTCATTTAAAGTTAACAACTAACAAGAAAGGGCTGATGTACTCAAAAGATACTACTTGACTCATCGGTAAATTGATTTCTGTTTTTTTTTTCTCCTCCCTCCCTCCTTTCTCCCTTTCCCCAAAGGAAAAAGAATGGTGCCATCTTGACACTTCGTCTACTTTTTTTTAATTATTTTACTAATAAACGAATGTTTTTATTTCTTATTTTCGTTATTAAATTCGAACTTTTAGATAGAAAGGATACGTTCGAACTTGAAGTCAATGGATGGCGGCTTAGCACCGTATCCCTTTGAAACATATCGAAGCTGGTTTTCTCTCAGTAATCATATCACAGGTTATATCCTTGTTTCTAGTCGCCAGTGCTTGTGTATCTGGTATTACATATCATATTTTTCCATATGATTTGTTTTCCTCAATACCGAAATAAAATTTCAATATTTGGTTATTTAATTGCATTCAACTTTAATGAAGTCATTGAGTTTATTTTTTTCCATGTAATAAGAGATGAACATCACATGTTTCAACTATTTCCCAATTTTACAGAAATAACCGTTGAGAGATTGCGTCCCGAAAATCAATATAGTCGTATAACAGGTCAGGCAGAATTGGTTACTTTAGAAACTGAAATGATGGAAAAAGAAGGAGTTAGTTCATTTTTTCAAATTCGGTTCTGTCCAATAAAAAATTCTCTTCTCTTCCTAACAATTGAGCAATCTTTGCATTGTCTATTATTTCAGTGCTACTTCCCACAGTTATTTTTGAAATTCTCTCCTACTTTGTCCACACTTCTTACTTTTTTAATTTGGGTTCTTTTCTGTTCGATTTTAATTCTTGCTTTGTTTTGAGGGATTTTCTCTTCCACAAGTGAAAAACATGATGGTTACATAGTTAACGTAGTCAACAAATGTCCATCTGCAAATTGCCGAGTGATTATTCCGGTTTTCCTAATCTTCCTCATAGCTAATGAAAACTGCGACATAATTTTACCATATAATTCACTGTGAGACCAGCACTATTAAATTTAAAGTTGTATACAGTTATATATGGCGAGTTTCATTTCATATTAAAATCCATTTTGATATATATCGTTTTTATGGTATTATAGCCAAGTCAGTGTCGCATTTTTAGGTAGATGGACATCCGTCATCATGCGTTGATCGTGATCATCCAATCAGGATGCGTTTTGTAGATGAGCATGGTCTTCCTATTATGAGGATTAGACCAGGTTTTCAGATACGTTTCACCGAACTTCCTTTACATTCTGTGGTGAGTGCTGCTTTTTATTTCTGTGGTTTTTTTTTTTCCTTTTTTGATTTATTTGTTTATTTTTTTGGTGATAAAAATGCTGCAGGAATTGACAAAAATTTTTATTTTTCCTTTTTTATATCCGGTTTGATCTTAATTTTAACGAATTTTTGCTGCAAAATTCCTCTGTTTGATCAACCGTTATTTTTTCGATTTGTTCGTTTTCGCTGTCCTGTTGTTGATTTCCTCTTGATTTTGATTTTGTTGCACATAAAAAATGAATGTATGAGCTATAGTTCGTTTGATTTGAATTCCATAAAAACTCAGCTGAAAGATTCAGTCGTAAAAAGTCAGTTTCATATTCATAGAATTCTTTTTTAGACTGTTTTAAATAATGCTGAGAATTCTCTGGATCGAAGTTGGCAGTTGCACAACGTTCTTGCTGATCTCAATGGAGAGTGGTCAGAATTTCTTGGAGAATTGCAATTTGCCTTCGTGTGCTTCCTAATGGGGCAGGTAGCAATTTTCTCCCACTTAACACCTGAATAATTTTTTCTGTCTCTAACGTAATTCAGCACTGAATGATCATTTTTTATTGTCTATAGGTTTATGAAGGTTTTGAGCAGTGGAAGCGAATGATTCATTTGTTGTGCAGCAGTACAGAGATTCTCATAGAACATAAAAATTTGTATATGGCATTAATACCGGTGCTGCATTTCCAATTAAAAGAATGTCCGGAGGATTTTTTCGTCGATATTGTTTCTCGAGATAATTTTCTAACAACTACACTTTCTAGACTGTTTGGAAATATAAATGGTAAGTGATTCGATGTTTTGAATGAATTGAATTTCGCGTGGTTCGAATTCTGAATTTCAACTCCCTGATTTTTTTCCAGATAAAACAGAAGCATGAATTAGTGTAGGTTGACTTATGTGTAACACACTGTGTGCCAAAGCTTATCTTAATCTTGAATTTTCAAATATCATTGCAGATTGTGAGTCAGCTGATGCGACATTAAAGGAAAGAGCTAGGAAGTTCAAAATTTTCTTGACGAAACGATTTAAATGGAATTTTAATACGCAGGATGACTAAAAGCATTTTTTGGCTAGATCAATATCTGGTTAGAGTTCAGCAAAGCCTTATTAGCTTTTCATCTTGAAATAAATACGGCTGGATGAATCGTTCTGAATTGGTTGTTGAATATGGTTGACATTATTTATGCTTTTTCAAGTAACGGGAAGTTAATTACCCAAACACCTAAGATTGTTTTTGAATGAACAACAATGCAGTGCTTTTAATTTGTTTATCATTTTACTCTTAATGATATAATCTACCTCTCCTTGCAGGGTCACATAGATCTTGAAGATAATAGCATTGTTGAGATTTGCAATATAGAACAAGTGTAATTCAAGCACAAATAAATGTATTTCCTGAACCGCACTGCATGACTGCGCTGTCAAAGCTTTTTTTTTTTTTTTTACATTCATATGTACAAAATATTACCAAGGTAAGAAATGATGGAATACTTTTTGGGATAGAAAGAGGAAGGGCGGGAAGGATAAATATAATAAGCTTAATTTTAAGTTTAAAATTGAGATTTAAATTTTTTAGACTAGGTTGAAATTTTGAAACTTAAAGTTTAGATTCGGATTGTAATAATATTTGTGAGGCTGTAGTTTTTGATTGAAAGGTTGACATTTTTTGAAAGAATTTTGAAATGATTAGGAATTTTCGGGAGACCACGACTGGATGGATCATCGATCGGATTGTGTATGTTCGGTTGCTGCTTTTTCACTACTACGGTGACTGCGAAACCTTGAACGAACATCCGTGCTGGGTGATGCTTTCTGCCTGTTTATAGTTGAGATTTTCCTTGTTTGTCCGATCGAGCGTTTTCTTCTATCGTACGATGTCGATAATGTCCTTCTCTAAACAAATGTAATTCATGAACCGCTTCTGAATGTCGTGGATGTTGACAAATACCTCTAAGACCATAAATGTGCCAGTAATGTCGTTAAAAATCTACCGGTTTAATAAGTGGCGATGACGTGTTACTAGGAGTTCGGCCTGATACATGCTTGGCATTTGTGGGACTATAACCTGTGTCCTTCCTGCTGGTCTGTGAATGAGCAAAGGCATCGATCATTGTGGGTAACTTCTCGGATGGCATAGTACTCATTGTGCGCATCGTTGTCAGATAATTTGTCTTAATACAAAGAAATTTAGGAACTGCAAGTTGTAGAGAATTTTTGGCCTTAATTTTAATCTCTGTATCTTTCAAAAAGTCTTTCAAAAACTTGAGATTGTTCAGGGTATTCGATGGAAGCCTTCATAGTTCCCTCTTACCAGCCGATATTTCTCGTTTTAAATGTTTTAGCTATCATGACCAGAAGTATCAGAACTTACAATATCTGCAGGTGTTGTGAGGTTTGGTGTTGTAGGTGAGGGTTTCGTGCGAGGCGTCTTTTCAAATGTTCTGCAATAACATATTAAGCAAGTTTTGTATTTATAAGATGCTTCCGGTACATAGCCTTTCCGTTACAAGATACCTTGCATGAATTAAAATTTGTGGTCTTTCTTTTGGCATCTAGACAAAGTTGAGCATTTTGTCCTACAAAGAAATAAGATATTTTGTGGGGGAGGTTTTTTAATGAATAACTTGAATCACCGAGTAATAGACTGTGTTGGAGACTCCTCACGCATCTTGCTTTTACTTCGTCTACTCGTGGTAAATGATGCTGGAGACGGTTGAACACGCATTTGTTCCAATTTAACATCAATTTCAACCTAAGCTGTGATGATATTCTGAATTATTTCCCAACTTGAGTCACAAAATGTACTATATAGTGATCAATAATCTCAATATCTTGATTGTTCTCATCATTTAGATGCAGCTCAACTTACCATATAAGCAAGAATGGTAATCGGTGACATGGGTCCTTGTGCAGTAACACGAAGCATTTGTTGCGTTCTGATATCGCCAGCGCATTTTTCTAATAAATTTTCAAGTCCATTTACTTTCCAGACTTTGTTTTGGATTACTCCATGCACTAGCCACTTACGTTGCGTCGACTAGAATTAAAATTTACCGTTATTAGCTGTTGCTACAGTAAGAAGAAATAAGGAGTATTTTTTCTTTCTAAAAACTCAGAGTAATCATGAATATAAAAGTCACATGGAAGTAACTTTTATAAAAGAAGAATTCGAAATTAGTTTACATAGTTGCTACGAATTTGAAAATTTAAACTGAAATAAGTTCCACAAAAAATGATTTGTTGAATAGAAACAGCCAAAGACCTCCTCTAAAATTGTACGCATTTTCCGGACTAGGAAATCACAGAGTCGGTCTTGAACATCATCAGGTAATTTAGACTGGATATTTTTAAATTCTTCAACTTCTTGCAAAGCTTTCTGTAATGGTATACAGACGGGAATAGCAATTACTTTAGTCAGCAAGGAAGTTTTGATCGTTTTTTGACTTCTGTAATTTAAATATATTTTTGGCAGTATAATGCTTCTCAGACTCATTAAGAATTTTGTTACTATGCTAATTATAGAAATGAAAAGTATAATATGCTATTGCACACCTGAAGTAAAGTGATAAATTCAAATCCACGTGTTGTGTAATCAATATCTAACGTGAAACGAATAGTTTTTACGTGCGTTGAAGTGATCTCTTTTGGACGTGAATCAGCATGCTCTCTAAGAAAAATGATCAATCATTTTAAAAGTTTAGTTGCTGAATTAGTGAGTGTAATGTTTAAATTTAAAAAAAAAATCCACCAACAAAATAGCCTTTTTTCTTCGTACCATAACTTTAACACCACTGGCACTTGGTGTAGTTACAGAACCAGCATCAACTTCCACTGTTCGATCAGCTGATTGTACAATTCGAAGCTTAAAAACACTTTACATATGTAATTAATTCTCACCTTACTTTCCTTTCTCAAATTAACTGTGTCATGTCAGATGTATTGCATTAGACGACAGCATCATGAATTAATCTGTTATGTTTAATTACAGAGTTTACCAATTAGTTTAATAGGTATACTAATCTCTGATAATATACGCACTATCAAAAACTTTAATTTTGTTTACTCTATGTCTTTCTGCTTCCTAATTTGAATGATAATAATAATCAGTAATTTTGCAAATTTCTAGCCAAATGTTTACACTTACTTCTTCGTTGTTTTTACCCATAATAGCTCCTTCATGTTCCATTTTCTCCTCTTCTGGAATATCTTCGAAGTCTTCACGCCCATAAAATGTCTTAAAAACTGCCAATAATATAATTCTAATATTAATATTAGTAATGATAGCTAAAAGAAAGCAATGGGATTCATTGATGTAAGAAGCCTGAAATTTATATATCAGTCTCAATCATAAACCAAAATATTATAATAATTTAGTAGTCTTTGGAATAAACTTGGTCTGCTATATTTCAGTATTAACAAAAAATATTTATTACTTATATTAATTAACATTAGAATTACATTACTAGTGACCTTTAGCAGAAGTTCATGTTTCAGTAGTATTCTCATTTTTTGCTCCATCGCACGTTTAAGTAATTTGTCAACCACTGTTATTCACTATCGAATTTCTCACATTTCAACTTCATTTTATTTTGAAGTCCTATTTGGTTAGATATCCGACCTTTTTTCGTTGAGTTTCTCGAGCGATATACGCGATGACAACGATGATAAATTCCAACAGAGCTATCAGGAAGGCAATCATCTGAGGTGTATATGCCGGAAGACCTTCGACTACACATTGACACTTTCCCATAATAATGGTTGAAACGGTCTATGTATAAGTAATTTAAGGATATCATCCGAATATGCAAAGTTGCAGCAGTAATGATACCTTAATGAAAGATCGCAGATTCAGATAGTCAGACAAACGAAACAGATTTATTGTGGTCATTTCAATGATGCCACTGCAAAAACCGATTTTTCCTTTTAAATTTTAAATGTGCTAAGCAAGTGCTGCTTTATGTTTCTTTTACGGTAGATGACATCGTCTTCGAAATCTGGAAAGTGTCATTTTTTTGCTAGATTACTCTTTTTCTAAATGGTCAACCTGAAATTTTTGCTACATTTAAAGGAAAAAAACACTTCTTTTGAACGAAAGCTCAGTTATCAAGCACATTCCATGAAGAATAATTTAATTTGAGACTGAGTTTAAGAACCACCCAAGGATATTTTAGGAAAATTTCGAGGAATAAACAGACATCAGCTTTAGCGTTATAATTGTGCATTCAAAATTTTTGGAATGACTCTTACGCATAATTTGAATTTGTACCAATTATCTTAGGTAAGGATGAGATATCTTGCTTGCTGTCTTGGATAGAAGACGACAAATTTTGAAGTCATAAAAGTCTATATCACATCATGTGAATATGTATTTGAAATGAATTATATCATCTTTATCAATATGAAAAATAGTCGGTGTGATGATAGAATGAGGATCCGACATAATGAGCAAAAATATTGAAAAAAAAAGCAACAATGCAAAAAAATTTTCCAAAAGCTTGCTTTCATTCTGAAATTTACCCGTGTACAAAATTGATAATAACGATAACAACAACAAGTCAAAGAAAACATTTAACAAAGATTCAAAAACAGTCTTTCCTAATGGAGCTTAGCATTTGTGGTTAAACGTGGTGTGAGCCTACTGATCTCCAAAACTACAGTAAACAACATTCTCGAACAAGTACTCAAATTTAGCTGTCGCTTTTAGTAACCCAGCACATAATCCCAAATCAATCCCAATTATAAATTTGTAAAATCAATCTTAGGACAAAATTTGAAGCTTTCTTAGAGTTATAGAAAATACACTAGATGCTTTTTAGTAGAAAAAAAGGGAAATATTTTCATCCTCGTTCTGGATTCCTAATACTGGAAAATGAGAGTAAGTTAAAATTAAAAGAGGTAGATATATTGAGATCGACGAGAATGTCACTCGTTTTCCTTTACAACTTTCTAGTAAATCACAAAGATCTCTTTCCTTTCTACATATTTGTCAGTACCGTTGGATTTATCCCCATATTTCTACTGCTCCTTCTCCGCAAGTTATTTATAATTTTGATGCACATACCACAAAAAACTAGTGTAAAAAATTGCATAATAAAAAGAACTCGAAGAAAGTTGTGTTTCGATTTGTCAATTAGCCACGAACGAAAAGAGATCAGCACGTCAATCACTACTGTCATCATCCAAAATCAATCCTTTTTCCCTCATAAATTCTACCATTGTCTGGAAATAATGAATAAATAATATTAAACATAAACATTATGTACTTATTCAAATTTATTTTAGACAGCTGAATTATGTCGGAGACAAACTGAAACACTCAAACAAACAAATTTTGCAAATGATTACAGAGTTATTAATTAGATTTCGGAAAAATTATGCTTTTATTGTCTTTGTTAATTATAAAGCAAAGCATCTTCTAATGACAAAACAGCTTAATGCTACGCATTAGTAGTTGAATTGTTTTATTAATTTGCTAAGTAATCTGTGCAGCAATCTTTCTGTTTTATAGTTTTAAATTAAGTAAAAATGCAAAATTACTTTCTCGTCTACAGCAATCGATATATACTCATTGCCATCGTTATGACGTTTACGTGTAATAAGACGATGATCATCGTATTCATTAAGCTGTTGCCTTAATGCTACATCCGTTGAAACAAGAAATTCGTCTCTGAAATCTAAGCAAGCATGTAAAATCACTAACAAAAAAGCTGCAATTACTCGTTCATTTCGAATTAAAGTATGCTACCTTATTAATTTTCTTAACATAAATTTAGTTTTTTGGTTGTAGAAAGCAGAAGTCACCTGGCTAAACGAAAAAGCTCAAAAAACTCCAGTGGTTTTCTTCTGCGATAATAATAATTGGTGATAAGACGAAGCAGAGAGCGAGAATTACTGGTCAAAGACATCCAAACTACATCCAATGATGCAAATGTATGTATATATCCTGAACCTTTTGGGTTCAATCCAAGGAGTTTGGAATATCCAGCATAAACTTCAGCTGTATAGGCTTGCATTGTATTTACATTGATGAAGAGGAAATTGAATGCGTTCAACAATTTCTAAAATGAGTATCTTTAAAGACAATCACACAACCAGAAAAAACCAATTCTCATTGCGGTAATCTATAGGTAATCTTCTTCAGCAAATAGTAGTAAGCTGACGTTCACCAGTGTCAGCTAAGCGGAAGTTACACCTTACTCAAGAAATTCAGGTTAGTAAATAGAACCAGGTAACAACACCTTCCATAAGTAACGACACGAAGGCTTTGCCATAGTCACGTTTATTAACTCGGAGTGCTTCAGAAAGTATACAAATTTTATTTGAAGTTTTCCGAAATGATCAGTCTCAAGTTACTAATATCAGTGAAAAAATCCAGTGATTATTTAAAAGTAAATCATAGCTCAAAATACTAGTGGTAAACATTAAGAAACGAACACACTAAGTAACATGAAAAAAAAAAAAAAGAATTTCTCCTTCTCAAAAATTTATGATTGAGATCAGTGTTGTGATTTCACGTTTAAAAACCAATTTTCCTCTGCAGTGATTAAAAAGTAATACTAACGGTTACTTATGATGATACCGATATTCTTACTGATCAGAACTCCAGAAATGTTTTTTTCCAACTTTTATTGGCAGTGAAAATCCAGAAACAGGCTAGAAACTTTATTCTCATATCTTAAAACTTTAGAAATGAGAATAAATTTTTAAAAGAAAAAAACAATGTAGGAAAACTTTATTTTAGTGAAAAAAAAATTGAAATAAAGAAAATAATTTTCAAAAATGATACAAAACGAGCCAAACCTGCGTCCATAATAAGCTTTTATTGATGTGGTCAACGGTAGCAATGATATGCGTATGTTTAGCTTTCGCAAATTCGGCTAGAGCCCACTGTTCAAGTGTTGCCCTGAAATCTGATTAAACTTCAAAGACAAGAGGAATTGTGAAAATTATCATAAGAAAAACAACTTGATTTAAGCATTCTGCAATCAATTATTGACCACTAACTTTTCCTCCTTTACCAGTAGTAACGGTCAGCTGTTAGAAATTCACTGAAGAAATCCATAACTCATCAAGAAAATTACGAACATGGAAATTGATTTTGACCGACATTACATAGTAATGCTTCAGATCAAACAGTCAAATTATAAGCTCCAATTAAGTTGGATATATTACTGGGGAGAGAATCTCGTCAAATGTTATTCTGTTGTAGTATATAATGCATTATACATGGTACAAATTTTTAATATTATTGTTAATGTTACATATTACACTATTATCGATAGCATGAATTCCGAAATATCGGAATAATATATTTCACTCTCTTGTCTTCTTATTCATTCAACGAGATTGGATTGAATCAATAAACGAACCTTAATCCTGGTCCATCAATATTATGCAACACCAGAATAACATCTTCCTTCCTGTTATCAATTGCACGGCCAACAGCACTTGCGTATTCCAACTGATTTTTACTCATAACAACAACTTTCAAAGAGAGATTTTTCTCCAAACACTAAAGAAATATTTTCAGGAACTATTTTTCTTTTTCTTCAGTAAATCATTTAGCCTTATGAAATTTCACAAAAAATTTAGGAAAAAGGAGTCAACATAATTTGAAACTAGAAGAAATTTTGATAAAGAAAAGTATTATCCAGTTTGAGAATGATGATGACATAGTGAATTACGCTACCGTACTACTTAATGTAACTATTGCTAAAATTATATTTGCCTCTGAATGATTCCTTTTTAAGTAACCAGGCGAATTAAGATAATGCAGTATTTAAGATAATTATTAAAAGATGATTTAAAAAATATTTTAATAACTGCTTACCTGAAATATAACATGTGAGTTAACTGTTGGTTGGAAACCATCAACAACAACATGAGTATAATCTCGCAATTTTTTTTCACAAAAACTTTGCAGAAGTCTTCGTTTCGAACCTAGTCCAAAGATCTGAAATTAAAGAGATCTTATTAAATTACAGCAAATGTTTGTTACGACGGTTTATAATAAAAGAAAAAAGCAACCCATCCTAGTTTCCGCTATCAGTCAAGATGTAAATGTCAGTGAACTAGATCGCCATGAACAGTAATCAAGCAAAGCTTAAGTAATTTCACGTTACGGAATGCAAATTAAACAAAATAAACATGTACTGCAACGGCTTAAACTTACAATGAGATTAAAACCAGTTGCTAGATAGGTTAACCATCGGGGAAATAAATGTTGTGCGTTAGTAAATTCCCGAATAACACCACGAGGAAGATAATCATCACATTTCTACGAGAAAAAAAATTTTTTTCTAAGCTCATCAACAATTTTTCACAAGAATTGTTTTTTTCTCTTCTTTTTCTTTTTTTAAATGCACTATTCAAAGAAAAGTGCAAAATTGGAGGTTTCAAAACAACCACTAATTTCAGTAAAAATTCCATTAAAAAATTTTTTAAGAATACAACACTTTCATCATTTGAAAAACAAAATTAGAGCACCTACTTGAAACCAATCTGAAAGCAGGCGAAAATCGCACCCAACCGTACCATAACTACCATCGTCCTCATCATTTTCTTCACCCTGTTTTCGTCTACAAAAAAAAATACTTTGGATTATAACTCAAAATAGCATAGTGACAAAAAATAGAAGGCCACAATTAATGAGTTTTTAAAAACTAAACTAAATTTCGCATATTTTAGGAATAATAATTGAATAAAGGAATACTTTTATCCTCATGTTTTTCAGGAAAGAGCTCAAACTAAAGTGGCTGTTATTCGGTAGGAATATTGAAAATTAAGGTGATTAAAGAAATTCCTAATGTATTAAGTCACGTGGAGTGTGCAACGTATCAGCACCCTATCTTCCTTATGAGTATTTCTTTCTAATGTTCAAGTAATTTCAATCTTTCTTTACTTAGTAGTAATTGAAGGAACAATAGACTCTCTACTTACCAGAAGCTCTAGAGAACTTAAAAATTACTTTTTCTTTCGTGATAGATCATTTCCATGATAGGCCTTTAATCGTCCCTGATTGAAGTAGTTATCGATCGTTGTTCGATGCCTGAACATTCCATCGATTTCATCTTCATATTCTGATAAACTTTGATTCTGTTCTTCCTCTTCCGTTAATTCTTCGTCAGCTTCTTTTTCCTCTTCTTCTTCCAATATCGACGTTTCCTTTACCGCTGATGCATTACTTCGCTTCTTGGGATTTTTCTTCTTCTAAAAAATAATTTTAATGCTTTGACACTTTTAATTGGTAAACTATATTAAACATTTTTATATATTCTAGTGACATTCCAACTTCCGGAATCTGCTGCATTCATACGCATAAGAATATGTATATTTTTTAAATTTGTTTTTATGAAAATAAAAAACATCAGCAAAATGCCACAGAAGCAAAGAGACAGAGGACTGAAATAGTGCGTAGAATGTACGAGTGAAGAAGAAAACGAAAAAGCACGATAGTAATCAACAGAAAGAGCGTGCAAAAATCTCCCATACGCTCCCGGGTGGGCTTGAACCACCAACCTTTCGGTTAACAGCCGAACGCGCTAACCGATTGCGCCACGGAAGCTATGAAAACAATCACTGCATTCATGTATTTGTATGTAGAGCGAGATGTATTTTTTTCATAATTTTTAAAATACGTAAAGGCAATTCAGGCATTCTTGAGATAATCACAATGCTATAAAGTTTAATTCATCGATACCTGGCATAAGATGAGAAGTGCTGCAATCTAAAAACTATGAATAATATTTGAGAACACCGTGTACTGTATCAGAAAGTACATTCCACTAGATAGGAGGAACAGTGTGATTTCCCAAGTATAAACATATTTATTATGATACCAGTGATTCTACTAATAATGAATTCCAATCAGTGAATGTTTACACCGTGATATGTTCTCAAAATTCGGCAAAAAAGATTTGGAGTAGAAAAAAGACGACTGCACATAGTTTTTTTTTTTTTTTTTCGTTTCACTCAGTTTGCTTAGATTTAATTCTCCCATTTTTTTTTCAGTTTATTTTGAGACGAAAATTTTTGTTCAGTCATTTTCTAATGCAAAAAAAAAATCACATCAATACAGATTCGCAACAATTTAAAATTAAATGAATCATCTTTAATGGTGGCTAATGCATTGCTAGTACGAAAAATTTCCTTTTTTACACTAAAACGATTGCAGATTGAATGTTCTTCAAAACTTTTGGTCCCATCTCTATCACACACATGAACAATATGATCTAAGCAGAATTAACGACTCAAAGAATGTTGCGATATGACGGATGATAATTAATTATAATCTTTCCTCCAGGGGAATAGTTTATACTACTTGACTGACAGAAATCAGATAAACATACCTTTGCTTTTCTAGTCCGTCTTCCGGGCATCTCGACTGATGATAATCGACCACTAGCACCAGGACGAGAACTTCGATGCAGCGAAGGCATCTTATGCAAATTTCTGACTTTTATGCAGCTGAAAACAAAAGCAAATTTGGACCCCAACCACATTTACATATTTTCATACAACACTATCAAATCACACTCCTCAGTTCACTTTTTTAAGAAAGAGATACGCGGACAGGTGGGATCCTAGCCAATTCTGTTCAAAAAGATTTCTCATTATTCTTCTTTCTTTCAAACTCACAAATGAAAATCGTTGCAAAAATGGCTGTTTCCGAATCAGTTGAAGACGAAGTCTCTAAATCAAGTTCTGGATGAACCAGGTGCCATCCGGAGTTTCCATAACCTTATTAAGAAAGATAAATCCGTGACCACTTTATTTGTACACTTTCCCGACTTGTGAAAGAAAATAAAAAAAACAGGAAACAATGAAGTCGAACCATTTATATCTATTTGAAATGAGAACAATCAAACGACAGCTCAATACAGAAACAAAGGTATTTATCACTCTTGCATGATACAATTAAATTTTCCGAATCATCTTCTCTTATAAAACTATTCATCAAAGATATTTTAACAGTTATAACTCTTTGAAATTTATTGTAAGCTAATTCGCAAAAACGATACGATGGAAATGGACCACTCCTAAATGTAAGTAACCACAAACGGGATGAAGGGGAACTAGACTTAAAAGAGATGAGTGTAAAATAGCTGTCCATGTATGAACGAACTGCAGTAATGATAATATCACTGCACAATTACTACACATAATATCACTAGAGGCTGAATAATTTCTTTGTAAAACTGCGTATATTCAAACAGAATGCAGAGCACACAAAGAGCAAAAGTAATACCCATTAAAGTTGGAATAAAAAAATGGAAGCAGCCAGTTTTAAGCGTACACTTTTTCCAACAATGAAACAATGAAAGAACGATACAAATAATTTAAACGATGTTTATGGTGAATCCAAATTTCATGACCGATACTTCAAAATGAATAAACAGAGAATGCCGGCACACAACTTCGGTTAAGATCTTTTCTTACAATCTGGACTAGACGAGGACACATTGTATTTCTCTCACTCTCTGTCTCCAAAAATTTAAGCTTCTTACCCTGTTAAAGGTTCTTTGAAGACCAGGCAAGAAGAACCAGATATTTTTATCTAATTCCGATGCTACATAATTATCAAAACATTTGTTTGGCAAAGATAAAAATTTAAAACAAAAATAACCCATCACCATAAGTGCATATGCACGTGTCGTATGCATGTACTTTCAGCATCATCAATAATTATATAGTTCAAAAATCGCTTCCTTTGCTTATTACTTCAAAAGAGACCATTTCAGTTGCTCCTTTGCCGAACCAATCAACTGAAACATTTTTGCGTATTAGCTGAAGGGACTTAAAAACCCTTCCATATGGCAGAACAGGTTGACAATCGGAACCGACAGATGGAATATATATGCTACTCTTTTTAAAGCGAACCTTTCCTAGACTCATCTCAAGCTACAAAAAAGCAGCGACACCAATTAGGAGTAATAGGACAGATCCAATTCTCAGTTCTTTCAGAAAAAGTACAAAATAGTTAAGGACCGAAGCACTTTAGTTAAGTAGGCATAAACCAACAAGTCAGCGATTTTCTTCCATACGGAATGGAATTTTAATCAGTTCTTCAGTAAGTGCTTAACAATTAGAGAAAAAATGGCGACAATTTCATTCTTTGCTAGCACTGCAGGCAGCTACTACGTTTAAGACATGCATCATGCGCAGATCAACTATGAAATTTCACTTCGTTTGAATTCCACCCATAATAACTTAAATTCATAGCTTTTTCATTTCCCAGTAAAACTAACTAATTTTTACACTGTAATAAACATTTAATGGCATATTAAAATTATTGAAAATTGCAGTAGGAGCAAAAGGAAAAAGGAGTGAAAACGACATTAGTGCATACATCTTCTTCCAATTTCATCGGCAAAATAATAATGGTGACTTGAGTTTTTAATGATATAGACTTCTTTAATTTCCATTCAAAAGTCTCAGGCCATACAAAGTGCACAATCCTTATGAAAATCAAAACAGCATGTTCAGTCAACTATTATTATTTAAATAAAAAAACGCAACTCAATCTTACTAAACATATCAGTCAATGTGGAAGGAAGATACGTGAAAAAAAAAAAAAGGAAAGGAAAAGTAAGAATAAAAAATGTAGGAAAAAAGTGAAGCACTTTACCACATATGCATCTTGGTTAAAACAAAGACAAGAAACGAAAAATAATTCGGTTTAAATCAAGCATAATTTCAAGAAACTACTTTTAATTTACTACTAGCCGTGAAAAACTATCATTTTCAGAGCCTATGTTGAACTGTAACTCATAAAAACGATCGAGAAACTTATGATGTCGAAAAATAAAAAGCTTTCAAATGATAAGAGGCAACTACTGTGACCTGTAATTGTGGAAAAAGAAAAATTTTTGATGAGACAGCTCGTTAAATGATTTTTTAGAATAGTTTAACCAGTCATCTAATTTGACCTCATTTGTAAATAAAAAGCCGTTACAATAAACGCTTCCAGACAGTACAGCATGCACCTGTCATTAGTCACATTGAAATAATGAACTCTACAGATTCTTTTTTAAGACATGCGTACCGACATTCCTACTTGCGAGATGCTTTGATCACCGAAAGTTAACTCATCGGTTCGTAGAGCACAACGACTTACAACAGCCTGTGGTTCCGTTTCCATCAGTACACTGCAAGTACAAAACTATGAGGACTATGAATTTACTTGACTCATCCTAAATAGCTGTTGTTGAGAACTCTACTCACTATTATTCATCAGTATGCGTAACAAAAGGAGAAATTTTCAATATTCAAATTTTGCACTAATTGAAAATTGCAAAAGAAATCTTAAGAGGATTCCTTCTCCCTTACAATGATTTTTCTCATAAACAATTAATCTTAATCATGATGTAAATAAATAGATTTACTAATTATTTTTTATCTGAGTTATGATATAAAATGTTATCGAACACTGCTTTGGCGTTCCAATTAGGAAAAAATAATTTAAGCTTAAATATGGTTTTATTCCTAATATAACAAATCCCAAATGATATACTACGATCGACAGAAGGATTTCCTTAGCCATAACATCTTCCTTGTATTTGAATTAATCGAAATTTTGGCATCTGAACAACAGAGTTAATATTTCATCGGAAAATTAATTTAAGAAGCATCCACATACCCATTATCACAAATTTCATCAATAATTAGCATAGCAATATCCATGTCATCGATAAGTGCTTTCTTCTCTACATTTTTTCGTAGTACTAATGAGATCGAATCATAGAGGCAATTAAGGGCTGAGACGAGGATAAGTTCGTTCTCATCTGCGCCACCCATTACGTAAAAAAATAAGTCAACATTGTTCCGATATACGCAAATCATTCCATCCAACAAAATTATTTCTGCTGCAAAGCGGATAAAGAAAATCCTGGTAATAAGGAGTATTTCAAAACAGTAATTAATTAAACACAAAAAGACTATTCCAACATACAGCGCAGACATGATTGCAATCTAAGCTTTTTGAAAAAGCTTACAGTGTCAACTTTTCGGAAATAACAGCAATTTCATGATAAAGTGTTACCATTTGCTTTGCATGTTTTCTGGAATAAGCTTTTCTCGAATGTTTTCTGCTCCTTTGTACATGGAAATACTTTCTCATCGTAATACTGAAAAAAAAAAGTGTTCAAAAATATTTGTAGGATTGACAAAAAATTAATAGATGCCGAACTTTCGGATCTCTAACTTAAGTTTTATAAAGCTTCTCTCTCTCCCTCTTTATAAAAAGAAAGGGCAGAGTGGAAGAGGAAGAAAGTTAAAGTGAAAAAGGAAGAACATTTAATAAAGATTCCAAACAGCGAATTATTGGCTAAACAAATAATCAGCAACGACCTACTCGGCTAATTTAAGTGCTTAAATATACCTTGGCGAGGACACGATTACCATCTTGATCCAACACAGCGATTCCTTTAATGCTATATAAGGAAGTCATTCTCTGAAGCAAAAGTAAAGAGAAGGTAAATAAAAGAGATAAAAAATACTGCAGAACTGCTAATCACTTTTATCATCCTTCATCTTTTAGTATAAACAAATGGCCAGTAAAAGAAGAGGTTTTTCCTGACTTTCAACCACTATTATAATTATTACATAGTGGAAATTTCCACAAATTTTTTATACAATTTATTGTTATGTCTTTTCAACAACTACGGCAATACTGAAACACTCTCTTCTCTTCTCTCTGGAACCATCTACTCTTTACCACTAACCTAATCTCTTAATCATACCCTTCCTCTCCCAATTTACCTATCAATTTTCAAACTACTCAAGTTCTAAGTCCCAAGCAAATCCAAAAACTCCAAAAAAGAAAGAAAAATGAAGTCAACTTCTTCCACTCACAATTAAAACTTGCCACGCATTAACAGACCACTGTGACTTATTTTTCATCCCAACAATCTCATTTGGGTAGAAATGAGCGGAGTGATGGATGATTCTCGAGAATATTATTTGAATTTCAGTTGAAATTCCATTAGAAAATGAAATTTCCGAATCATATTGAAAGAAGACAGTTAAGCTATCAATTTGCCTATACTTTTCATAATTATTTTAATTGTGACATGCGACACTGCTTGAAAATCGACATCATTCGGCAGTTTTATGATGAATATTTCTTGTCAGAAAATAAAGATTTTCTACATGGGTCATAGGTCAAATTATTGTATCCAATCAATAAACCATAATTGAAATTCATGCATCATCACCAAATTTCTCTCCTCAATAATCCATTTTTGATGTTATCTGTTAGGTTTCTGGTATTAATTACCATTATCCTGATGAAAACAATGATACAACGATCTTCTCCTTCCAAATATGAATATTTATTTGTGAGATAATTGTACCAGGCTCATTTCATCCTGAAAAATAAAATAATTTATAAAATAGAAGCAATTTTAGCCATATATTTTTGAGCGGAAAAAGGAAAAAAAAAAGATTTTTGCTTATTTTCTTCTTTAAATATTTTCCTTATTTATGGATCGAAATTAAAACGAATTAAGTGTGTATTACTGAAAGTGAATTGGCATCATTTAAATGTTCCCAGTTCTCTTCTCTTCACAAATTATCCAGTTGGCATGAAAAAACAGTTGATATTAATTGAAATTCCTCTCGCCTCCGCCATCGAGAGGAAATCAAGAGGAGATTTGTTGAGTGATATTCTATCCCAAACAAGATTAGCTTCAATTTCAACACAAAAGTAATTCAGTCAGAAAATACACTTTATTTCTCCTGATGATTTCTTTTTTCATAGAATCAATGACGGATTCCAACGAAGAATGACGAAGAATTTTGCATTAAATTAGAAGAGAATTGAAAGAATAAGAATTATTGCAGGGAGAAGAATGTGGAATAAGCGTGTATATTTAAGATGATTAAAATTTATATTTACAAAAAAAAAAATTGGAAATAACGTAATGGGAAATGACTCTTCAGTATGCCACGTTGAATGATATCAAATTGATAACTTATATTAAAAAGGAATGATAAGGAGGATACTAATCAATTCCATTAAAGTAAATTTATTGCAAATCGTTAAATTAAAGTAAAAATTAATAGAACATTATGTGAAGTATTGATTCATCTCTATCAAATTGATTCTTCTCAGCTGTTTTTCATATGTCACTGTTGGTCGTAAATCTCATAATCTTCAACCTTTTGACCTTTCCTACATCCACTCTCCCTCCCTGTTCAGTTTGAGTGAACTGAATTTTGAGTGAAGTAGTATCGATCAACTGATCGCCCTTTTTTTTTTCACTCCGCAAACATCTCGAGTTACCTAACCAGGTCCTGTGCTATTTTAAAGGAAGAGTGATATAAATGAAACCCCTCAAGTTTATTTATTTATTTTTACAAAATTGTTAAAACGATTAAAATGATAAAGTGATGTAAGGATTGTTATGAAACGTTAAGTTTCCGCTCTTTATCGATTAGTTAACTGAAATGACAGAATAATTCGGTTGCAATATTGGTGGATATCTGAACTACGGGAATTAATTTAACTGATCTTTAGTGACCTGAATTCGACTGCAAGTTACAATGGTCGTATCTGGCAGAAGATTCGACACATCTGCGATACTTTTGTCTTCGTTGTGCTTTCCTCATGTACACCTTGAGCTTTCTGGATCACCGTATCATGTACATCTTGAGATCTCTTCTGCTCCAACTCATTGAATTGCTTCATTTTCAGGTATTATTAGGGAATAGCGAAACGAACACAGTTCTATATCACCAAAATATCACTGAATTTGTTATTTTTGTGGCACTGAAAGAATTTGCAGAAAGAATCGTAGAAAATAGTGGACCAAAAGATTTTAACTCAATAATAGGTTATTATCAGTAGTCAATAATAATTTATTAACAACAATCATCTCTTATCTAATAGATGAGAGTAGGGTAGAAATATTATGAAAGACTAACCAGTTATTCCTGGGCATATGTGATTGCTTAAGATAAATCTTATGGCATGGCTATTGATATTACCCAGATTTGCTTAAGGCCTCTGTAATGCAACTGCAATTAGCCTAAAGTCCAACAGGACTCCTAATGATTATATCTGTCGTATGTTCTTTCCTTTTTTTTTCCCGTTTTTGCATAGTTAAAAATTTCTTAATATTCCTTTTTTGAGTTTGAAAGAGCATTTGATTTGGATTTGAAGAATCTATCAAAACAACAATTTCCTCCTTGGAACTTCTTTACACTTCCCATATTACCTTTCGTATAACGTTGCCTTTTTGTAAGTTTCATTTAATTAGCCGAACAAGGAGATTCAAAAGTTATCTTTATTTTAATAATGAGAAAACATGTAATAACATACTGATAACATATGAGTGATATTGACAGTGAGTCATCAGTATTAATTGCACTTTTCCACTTGTTATGCTGGAAATTTTTCTTGAATTTCGAAATAGTGCAGCACTGTCTGGAGTAATATTATTGTCTCTACTGTCGATGACGTCATACTGACCTTTAACAATATGATAGGAAGTAGGAATTCGTCAATATAATATCATCAAAGTGAACTTGTCTTACGATCCATGTGTAAACGAAGCCAAAACGGAGTCAGTTCTGATCATACTTGGATCGTGTTCGATCCATCAGATCATGTTTTCCTGCAAGACTGATTCCTGCCCATATGATGTGAATCCCGAGATCTGTCACAAAAGATTTTTTTCTTCAATAGAAGATAAAAAGGGAAAAAGATTTTAAACGCTAAATTCTGTTTTTCACCATTTGTTTGCTTTAGTAAGTACACTGCTTTCCGGCTAATTCGTTAGTGCTTTAAGTGCAATGAAGCTAATTTCTTCAAAAAATCTTTTTTTTTTTGTTAAATTTTAGTTCGATAAATTAACTTCCAGCAAAATTTTGATCTTTTAGAAAGAAGATAACGGATATAAATAAGAGCAGAATAAAGAGATCTCTAGACGAACTAGCAGTGTGTCTTAACTGAAATGTATAGTGGAACACCGGTTATTTCTGCTCTGCGAGCTAAGGTTGGCCAGTTTGGAACTTTTAAGGAAAGTCGGCAAATCTCAGAAATGCCATAACACGGAGATTTAAGTACCATAAATTTGGGGAACGGGAAAAGCAGTTCTTTGTGAGGGCATGAAACATTGAATTAAAACAAAGAAGGAATTTTCCACAAATTTTGTTATTTCATCAATTTTTCTTCCCAAAAATTTTCGAGAATCCCGAATAATTTGAAAAAGATCATTAAAGGAATAATTTTTATCGCACCGATTACTAATTCACTCATTTCCCCTATGGCCACTCGGATTCCAGTATCCGGTACTCTTCTCTTCCCGGAAAAAAAAAAGACCAGAAAGAAAAAAAAAAGAAAAACTTCACAGAAAACAAATTTAAAGCCCCCTCCCATGGTTCGTGTACCGATTGGTCGAAATTTATACATTCATTCCCCTGGGATGATGGAATGAATTGATGGTTACTATGCAGAAGGGAGGTTACTTCTACATACGGATGTATTTCGGAGGAGTGCCGATTCGGTGTTCCGGTCGATATATTCCGGAAGGGAGGTCACTTCGGTATATGAGTACATTCCGAAGGAAGAACCTGAATACACGGCTATATTTCGAAAGTTAACAAATTACTTAAATGTATATTTGGAAACTGAAATATACCAAAAATTTTTTAGAAATAGTAATATATTCTATTGAATGTTGAGGAGCAAAATGATTTCAGTATCGATTAGCTAAGAATCTACGTTGTAAGGATTCGGAAACAATGGAGAGCGATGAGTACAAATGTGCCTCTGCCGCAGGTAATTCCTACGCTTTATTTTTTTAGAATTTTTAGTTATTCCTTACTGATCCATCTTTTTCTGTTCAAATTCTCAAATAAGTCTGAATTTTTCTGTACCTCTTTGTTGATTTTAGATTGAGTTCGTACATAATCTGGTTATGAAACATATCTTAGGATTATCATTAATTGTTCTAAAATTACATTTTCATTAATTGGTCCTCTACTTAACTTTTCTCTGTCTTTAATATTTCTAATATCTCTCAATGTTTTTATTAGATTAGTTGTCTCTTATTACAGTTGACAATGTGAGCAAGATTTTGAAAAACAGTCGGAAATCATCGATTACTCGACTGCTGAATGATACCGCTAAGGGTCTGAAGCACGTTTTGCAATTTTCTCATCCATCGCAAGAAGATCTCACTTATGATCTTTTCAAATGCACAAAAAAAACTGGAGAAGCTTCCTTGGGCAAACTACTTTCAGTAAGAGATTGTTGCTTTTTAGTAAAAATATGTGGAGATGCTTCCATGTTTAAGGAGAATATTAATACATTTCTCTAATTTTTGTCACTGCTGTGTTCCATTTCGAACAACTTTTAGTTTTGTTTTCAGGTATTACGATCATTCGGCATCCGTGAAGATGATCCGAGATTGAAGCAAACAATTGATAAAATGCATGAATATGAACTGCAAATCGAGGATGATTGCGACACTCGGCATTGTTTGTTAAGCAAGGACCAGTTCAAAGAGTAAGTGTCTAATTTATTTTTGTAACAGGGAGAAGAATGCAGAGTCTTTCCCATTCTGTGACTTTTCATCTTCCCCAAACTTGAATAGTTTTGCATTTACTTTTGAAACTAAATGCTTCATAATAAGTCTATTGTACTGAATTGCAGATGTATTCAGCCAAGTATTAATCTGATTGCACAAGCACTTCGCAACGATCTAATTATTCCATGTTGGGGGGAGTTTATTGCCAAGATCAAACAAATGTTCTGCGAAGTATACTTCTTTCGTTTCGAATGATTCTTTTTTTTTTTTCTCCAAAAGAAAGACAGATTTTTTATAGTAAGAGAATCTAGGATTTTAATTGAGGAAAATTATTCCATTTTTTCCAAGCTTATGAATGAGAACCGTTCGGGTAATGATTCAACGAGTATCCATAAAGTTTATTTAATAATTGGCATATTAATTTCTATAAAAAGAAAAGAAAAATTCTCTCAAAAAAATCCGCCGTTTTGCAGTGCGCCGATATTCAGGAAGGTAGAGTAGCAGATTATATTCCTCAGTTAGCCAGAGTGGACCCAAAGAAATGGGGTCTGTCGATATGTACAATTGATGGACAACGCATCAGTTACGGTGATGCACGTACACCATTTTGTTTTCAGTCCATATCAAAAGGTAATGTGATGGAAATCAGTTAAAATTTAAGAGATCTTTCAAAATGTTTATTTAATAAGCCCTAATTATTAGTCGTGTTATATCATCAGGAAGATTCTTTTTTTTTAGCTTTCAACTATGCAATAGTATCGTCTGACTTGGGAGCAGATTTTGTTCACAACTACATTGGCCATGAACCGTCCGGGCGATTATTTAACGAAATATGTTTAGATTGTAATGGTAAGCATTGGTATATTATTCGGAATATTCTAGTTTCACTTATATTATTTAGCACACATTATTTTTTTAGTAGGAAGCTGAGCCACACTTTCTTCTTTTACAGTTGTAGAACTACTATGAAATAATAATATTTAAGTCATATATTACCTGCTTAAGCCAAAATTATGCAAATTGTTTAACAGGCAAACCACATAACCCAATGATCAATGCTGGAGCAATCATTGTCACGTCATTGTTGAAAATGGGCCATAAAATGGCAGACCGTTACGACTTTGTGAGTTTATTTACAATATCAAAATTATATTATTTGTATTCGATGAATGATGTACTTTAAACTTCATCAGTATTAGAGATGTGAAAACATCATGCTTCTTTATCAAGAAGCATTTCCTGTACGTGAACTTGGTAAGGGAGATGAGCCAAGAAAAGAGGGTGTGTAGAACTTGGCTATGAATAGGATGATACAGTTGGATTAAAAAATTTAATTTGTAGCTATTATATTTTCAGGTATTAACTGAGTACAGAAAATTGGCAGGTGGTTGTTACATAGGATTTAATAATGCAACGTAAGTTTTAAATTAGTTGAATGTTGTCCATCTTGTTCAGTTTGTTTTACTCCCTGTTCTCTATTCAGTTCAAAGATATACTTCAACTGCAGTTTGATCGACAATTTTTACAGCTTTCTAAAGTAAAAAACGTCTTTAGACTAAAATATTCTTTAGCTTTCTCTCAGAACGCGATACTGCAGACCGTAATTATGCACTCTCTTACTATATGAAAGAAAATAACTGCTTTCCTGGTTCAGTATCGCTCCGGGACGAGCTGGATTTCTATTTCCAGTTATGCTCATTAGAAACAACATGTGAAAGTGCTGCAGTAATGGCGGCAACATTGGCGAATGGAGGTAAGATTTGATGGTTGTAGTTTACTTCTCTTATTTAATGCAGAAATTTTGAAGTTCGTTGTGTTTGTACCAACTTTTGAAACACAGCGTACTTGCAAAACTTTTCAGTATATCTCTCCACTATTGTCTGTTTATAGTTTATGGAATAGAAAGAGAGAGAGTAATCCTTTTTCTTAGGTGTTTGTCCACTTACCAACGAAATATGCATCAGTGCTCGGCCATGTCGCGATGTTCTTTCCTTGATGTATTCATGTGGAATGTACGATTACAGCGGCCAATTTGCATTTCAGGTAAATTTTACAGCTAAAACGGCTTTAGTTGTAGCATGCAGTTATGCATATAAGGCATACATTTTGGAGTGACTGCTAATAATATCAGTTTAGGTTGGTTTGCCGGCAAAATCTGGTGTTTCTGGCGCAATGGTTGTTGTAGTACCAAATTTGATGGGCATATGTCTTTGGTCGCCACCGCTAGATAAAATGGGGAACAGTGTACGCGGTGTAAGCTTCTGTAAGGTAACCGTTTTCCAGTATTTATTTATTCAACGAGGAGGAAAAAGATATTATTCTGTTATTGCAACAAAGTTTTTTATGAGATAATTAGAACACGTTATAGGTAGTTGCTTTCAGAAAATGATAGAGACTTTTAATTTTCACAATTACGACAGCTTACTACATGCAGATACAAAAAAAATAGACCCTCGAAAGCGTGCCGTACCACATGAGTCCGAATTAATTCTTGAATTAATGTTTGCAACCAAGAAAGGCGATATTGATGATGTTCGAAGGTACGTATTCCACGAAAAGATTTAACGAAGAAAATTATCATCTGATGGTAGATATTGTAGCGTTAAAAATCAATACACATAACAACTGAATTGGGTAACAGGTTTGATGGCCAACATAATATTTCTTTTTTTTCTAATGCTTAAGGGCTTGTTTAGCTTTTAGAACTATAAGCATGAAGGGACTTTTACTGAATAACTAAAAAGATAGAACACATACATTAGCCAAACAAGAGGTCTTGTCAATTTTTGGCATTACAGTTGGTCCAAAAAATGTAAATTTAAAGTTATTTTTATGTGGAAAGTAAAAAATGCAATTAGTAATGAAAACTTTCAGAATGTTTTTGGGCGGTGTCGATTTGAATATGGCAGACTATGATGGTCGCACACCGCTGCATTTGGCTGCTTCAGAAGGGCAGTCATTAATGGTGGATTTTTTTCTCGACATAGCTCATGTTAACCCACTTGTAAAGGACAGGTTAATTATAAAAATATTTGATGTAATTTATGTTTAAGTGTGACAACAAATGGTGTAATGAACAATGGGTGGTCCTAATCTTTTTATTGCTTAAATTAATTTTTCAATGTTTCCAGTGACTGAGAATCATAAGTTCAACTTTGTATAGCAAAGCAGAACAGATCATTCCGTTGTTAAGTTTTATTGTTTAAAAGAGTATTGAAAATTTTGTAAAGCTGGATTCTGTAGGGTTCTAATAATATCCTTCGTAAAGTTAAAGATTCTAGAAAAATACTTTTCTTTGTCAAAAACTAGGAGGAAATTATTCGTTTTCACAACACCAGAGTTGCCACTTTTTTTTTTTTCATTTGAAGCTCAATTTAACTAGAATCTTTTTGCTCAGACATGGTCTATTTTTGTTACAGATGGAATAGGACTGCCTATGATGATGCTTTATCGTTTGGATTTGTCGAAATCGCAAAAAAAATTATGACAGCTATGGACAACGTGTCTGGTGGATTCGTGCCAATGTTAGTTGAAATGAAATTGCAAGTTATTCATGCTTGATTCACGTAATTATTTTACGTCATAAAAATATGTTTCAGAACAATTCCTCCAGAAAATTCAGGAGAGCTATTACCGGAGAATGCCGGTATTTTAATTAATTTACCACAGGAAACAAGTGATTGGGAAAATGGTTTGTGTATTTTCCTGGTATTCCTCTTTCCTACTGAAGACTGATCTGACTATTCTAAAGTGGTACTTTTAAAAATGTTTGTAATGATTTAAGAGAAAGTATTGAGTTGTAGCTTTATTTTATAGCTTACGAAGTAGATGTAACATTTACACGGTGGGAGGATAAATGAAAATTAACACTGGTGATTATTCTAAAAACAAAGTAGTCTGCAGTACTTGGTTATATTTCACTAAGTAGTACGTTATAACATGCAAATTATAGAAAAGTTCTACTCACTGAAATGGTAGTTATTTGAAGAACTAATACTACAAATCCGACATAAAGCAGTTATTTGTTCCATTATGAAGCTCTGATCGGCTTCGAAAAAGAATTTAAATGCCAGGAAAAGGTTTTTGCTGAAATTAAAACGATGCTTATCATTCCAATTTTTAAGAACTGCGAATTGTGGTTGACCGTTTATCGTCTTTCGATCCGAATAATGGTGAAGATTGTGTGACTACTCCCAGTACTGTTGAAAATGGCGATGGAGCCTTTGATATTTTGGAAAAGTCGTCTGACGGAGGTCCTAGTGCTTTGGATGCTGAAAGTATAACGGACGCAAGTGGTGGTCAGATTGACCTTGGCATGAAAATCTGAGGAAATTTAGGGATAATATGGAATCACATACCATAGATTCCTGTTATTGTTATTTGTTCTGTTGAATTTATTGATAGATTTGATTGATGAGAAATCTAACCATCAGTAATCCACTTTCTAATTGATTTTTTTGACTATACTAGCAAGTATTACCGTCGCAGTACTTTTCCCATCATGGGCTATATTCTCTGCTAGAGGCTTCAGGTCTTTTTTTATTTGTATAAAAATGACCTCGGATTTTCCTCCAGTGGAAAAAGCTGTTTTGTTTCTTTGTTCGAATAGATAATGATCATTCAGTTACTGAGTTGCCGATTCCAAAGACCTCTTTTTCGTCCAATAAGTGACCATCTTTGAAATTTCTCATTTTTGACTTTTCTGTATAGCATATCTTTTTATACTACATTTCAAAGCCATCCGCTTCAATCGTTCCTTAACCAGTTTGTGAGATTCATCATCTTCTATCTTGTAATCTTAATTCCTGTTTGGAATTTTTGATGACCAAACGCTGTAAGATTTATTGCTCTCTTCTGGCCAAAGATTTCCTTAGTTTATAAATGCATAATTGAAAAACTGCTTTGCTACGGTGCTTGGTTCTATTATGTATGGCTATCGTTATTCACTTTCTACAGTCACGAGTATCATCTGCTCTTCGATTCAGATATCATTGTATTTTTCTTATCGCTTAACATATCCACTGTAATAACAGCTATTATTATTTATTTTGCTCAGAATTTGCTGAATATTTTACTTTTCAGTCGAGCCATCCATTTGCTCTGCATATTCCTAAATGTTCAGTGCCTGTTATCCCGAACTATTTATTTTGATTTGTTGTTGGAGATAATTTTTCCATGTGATTTTTCCATGCACTTGTTAATTCACTTTCTCTTCTAAAATCTAAAATGGTTCACTTTTTGTAAAATTTTGTATTTTGATTAAAAAAATGAATGGTAGAAAAAAAAAGAAAAACTGGAAAATTGTCCTTAATTTCTCGAGCGTTCCATGAAACAATTTTATCAAGTCTCTATGTTGTTGACCCAGTTCATAAGTTTGTCTTTATCACTTTGTCACTTAGCTATTTCACTGTGTAGCTTTCTTTTTACAAAATAAAGGTTGACAACTACGATTTTTGCATGCGCATTATTTTTTGCTTAGACAATAAAGCAATAAATAACCTCAAATAGAAATATTTTTAGCTTTTCGAATTACAGAATTTTATATTCTAACTTGAGAATCCCAAGGAAATAGTGCCGATGTATCTTCTTCCTAGAATAAGCTAGGATTTTTGGGATTTTGATTAGTTCGCAAAATCTCATCTGTATTTACACAGTGAGCGTTATTCGTAATCAGTTGATGAAGATCTTAGATTATCAGATATTGCTTTTTAGAAAGCTAATTTTTTTTGCTGCTTCCATAGTGAAACCTACACTTGCTTTATAATTAAAGTGACGTAAGACAAGCATAGATTTTTAACTAAGGATTTCTTGATTAACTTTGAACTACAGAGGTAAAGGATGTGGAGATTTTTCCATCTTTATCATTGGTTTAAAATACAATTATGATTGATTTGAGATAATCGAATAAATCAGGAAAATTGTCGAAAGCTACGGATTTTCAAATGAGATCTCTTTTTTTATTCAGAATTTTCTAAAATCTGTGATAAATTTGCGTTTTTCATTAAAAATATTTTGTCTCCAGTTATTCCTAGTTTTATTTAGTTAAAGGAAGCGATTCTCTGATGAACTTTCTGTTTTTACTGGATCATCAGTATAATATCCTAAAATTATCCTGGAAATATTTCTAATTCAGTAAAGATTATTATAGGAGAAGTTGCAAAAAGAGTTGTAAAAAAAAGAAAAAAAAAGTGAAAGTTGAAGCAATTTCAATTCTCTTCAACACTTCCCTGACTGTCTCATTCACATCCCTATTTTTCTTTCCTGTAATGTAAAAACACTGCTTCCTCTTTTTGTTTATTCCATTTTCCATCGACTACTTTAACAATGGAATAAACTTTTTTTTTTCCTTTCCAAAAATTAATTACTATATTGGAATTACTGAAAAACATGGAAATTGATAAAATGATATCGATGAAAAATTAGTAAAATTATATTAATCATGATAATTACTGGTTACATTTTTTGACATTTAATAAATTCTTGCCAATTTGTCTCCTGCATGAAATTATCGTAATTATTTTGCTCATATGTTTTTCGTTGGAATTTTTGCCTTTTCAAAGATTTGCCACCTGTTTGATTCCTTTTTCTTCTTTTTTCCTCCTTACCTTCGCATGCTAATTAAATCATTCACCTACATAAAAATTATTCCACTTAATTTTGCTAGCCAACGAACAACGAAACAAACTTTCTTTCTCTCTTCAGCTTGCTTGCTCTCTCTTCAACACATTATTTCTTAGTGGTTTTTTTTTTTGTCAAACATCTTCATTTCTATTATTGATATTTCGTATTCTCTGACTGATGAAATTTGACAAACCCAAAAAAATTTAATTAGAAATGATTTTTGCAACATTAAAGCTTCTTTACCCTCAATGCTTTGTCTCCTTGCGGACAAGTGCAAATGTGACATTCCCAAAACAATTGGTTAAAATTTTGGAAAGTTTCACCTGTTAAAAAAAGAAAAAAAAACTGCTAAAAATTGAAAAATTATTTGAATAAAAAAAAGCATAAAGAATCCAAGGATTGATATATTAACATTTAGTATGGAAAATTAATTAAAATTAAATTTTCATTTCTTTTTTTATCACAAAAAAAAAGATGGAGAACAAAAAGTTTGGTATTTTTTGCATGATTATTAAGTTAATTTAGTTGCAATCACATTTGTTTTCATCATTTTTTATGCAAAAACGCAACGATTCTACCAGTAATTTGTAACTTTAAAATAACACCTAACCAAGGAGAAGGCAAAAAAAAAAAAAAGAATTAGTTTAGTTTTTACGGTTTTAATTTAAAATTTACCTTTGTGCTTATTTTAACCTCAAAGATTAAATGACACTAAAAGAAAATAAGATTAATTCGGGGGAAAAAAAAATAAGGTAAATACAGTGACATTTCAAAAATTCAATGAAATGTTTTTAAAACATGGACGATCATTTCATATTAGAAAAAACTTTTTTTCCTTTTTTTTTTTTTTTTTTTTTTTTTTATAAAGACTACCAAAGTTTTACGTCAAAAGTAAAAAAAAAAAAAAAAAGTTTTTGATTTGTTAATTGTTACCTTTTGTTGAGGAAGTGATCGATGATTTTGTTTTTGTTTTCTCAGGAAAGACCAATTTATGCGAAAAAAGAAAGAGCTTTTCCTTGAAACAGTTTCATTGACTGCTTTGGTATCAGTTAGATTCAGTTTTCAGTACGTGATAAGAATTTAAAAAGCAACATGAAATAGACAAGAAAATTAATTATTTATTATGATCAAAATTAGCTATACGTTTTATTTCTATCAAACCTATAATTTAACCATTCAAAATTATATTTAGCAATTATTTGTTCCATCACATTTATATATATTGAATTATTTTCATTGTGAAAATTTGCTTTTCCTATTTATTAATATAACAAATAATTTGTGCAAATCTTATCAACTCAAATATTTCAGTATTATCATACAAAAGCAGAAAAAAAAAATTTTTT
>PQVD01000066.1:3558-19107 GCA_003012265.1 Setaria equina
AAGAAACATATTTTCCCCAGATGTTTTTTTTTTTGAAAATATTTCTGTTTCAGTGCATCAAGGTTTATTAACAACGACTTTTACGAAACTTCAAAAAAATTAAAAAATATTGCCAGTATTTCATAAGAGCTTATCATTAATTTTGAAATTAATTAAACTTAATCCAGAAATGCCAAGTTATTTTATTACTAATATTGTCAATAATCAATGTTATGACAAAGTAGTTTGATATCTTTATGTTCATATTTGAATTTCAAATATTCCAACACTGAATATGGTTGAAATAATACTTCGCTGTCCTCTATGATGGCTAATAAATAACACTAAGTAACATCATTTCAGATCATAAATAACATAATTAGCGGATTAGCGCAATTGTTATTGATATTACCTAAATAGAGCAATTTGTCAATTAGCAATAAGTTTTGGTAAGTTAGATGATCTGATATGAAGTTACAGTGTAAATAGTGTCTCATGTTGCAGCATAATGAGCAAGACAAATCCGTTAGCAATTCACGTACCACCGGGAACTATCATTGAGGGACGCTTTTTGTTTGAAACATTAGCTATGGGTCGATATAGTACTATATTCAAAGTTGAAGATAAATTTGATAATCGACAGAAATATTGTATAAAGGTTGTTAAAAAGCAAAATATTCCTTTTTTTTTTGGAAATTATATTAAAGGTTTGAATAGGAAATGAAATTGAAATTATTAAAATACAATGCGAAGTAGTCAGAATAAAAGTTAGAAGGGGGAGTGTTTCTTTAAATTTCAAATTAATTATATTCATTTTGATAGAACACAAAATATGATTCCATGCAATCACTACAACTTCAAAAAAGATGCAAACAGTTGAAATAACAATAATGCTGCTAGTAGAGAGGGAAGAGAGAAAAAAGATTTTTTTGAAATCTTTTTGAACACTGATCAGTTAAATTTTTATTAACAAAATCAACACCATGCAGGTAGAATATGATCGAGCACCCAAAATTAATTATTTGCATCAAGAAATTGCAGTGTTACGTAAATTGGCAGCACGTGATCATATGGCTAGATTATATTATAGTGAACGCTGCGATCCAGTAAAGTTTAATATAATTAAGAAACTGAATTAGACAAAATTGCCACAAAAATAAAATTAAAGTCAATTATAAATTATATTAAATGATAGTCATAAATATTTGTTATTGAAATACCAGATCTATACTGATTTTGGCCATTTTATTATTGGAGTGATAGCACAAAGTTTTTATTATCATTCAGTTTTCATTCATGCTAATAACATTGTTCGGGAAAAGTATTTGGTTATTGCGGCAAAATTTGCCAAATAAATTATTATCACCGGGATGTGTGGCTCGAATTGCTGTACACACATTATATCAAATTAAGCAAATCCACGAAGTTGGCTATATTCTACGAGATTTAAAAATCGGTTTGTTTCATTTTATAATGACGACAAGTATAACATTCCAATAAATGGATAATAAATGGCAAATTTTCGAAAAGAAAAGAAACTGGTAAGATCTCCCTCCCTGAACATCAAATAGTTTCAATGAAAATTATGATTATTCCAGAAGGTATAAAAATTTAAGCAAATTACATCCTACTTTAAAAAAAAGATAAATCAATGAAAAAGTATTTAAAAATGACTTTTATTTGCAAATATTATTTATTTTTTTGTAGGTGATATGTTAGTTGGATTAAACGGTAAAACAACAAAAATGGTATTCTTAGTTGATTTTGGAATGTGTCGAACATATGTTCGAAAAGAACCCAATGGATCGATAACAATTCGTCCACCGCGGAAAAAAGCATTTGTTCGCGGGATTTTAAGGTATTAAAGTAAAAATAAAACTTTTGTCCAGTTTAAATTTCATTTTTACATTTTTGAAATACTTTTTTGCAGAATTATTTTCATCTAAAATTCACTAGTGTTAAAGGGAGTGCAAAGGACGTAAAATTTTCATTGACAAATTTATTTATTGAGCAATCAAAATGATCAGTAAGTTAATGATTAAAACTTTATCGCTTATCAGATGAATTTATCAGTTCAGCAGTTTTATGAACACTTGAAATTAATTAATTCATGTAGATATTGCTCTCCACGTGTTCATAAACGACATGACGTATGCCGTGCAGATGACCTCTGGTCACTTGTTTACATCCTCATCGATTTAACAGTTGGACTTCCATGGAGAGATATCAAAGTATTTCATGAATACATTTATTGTTTCTTGTTATTTGTGAACTGTGAGAGATTTGGTCATCTTCAGAATCATTTATTCATTCTAATGGAACTTTAAAAAGGAAATGAATCAATCGGTGCTTTTCCATATCAGTTAGAAAAACCAGTAGCAGAGCAGAAAGAAACAATTAGCGATGCTAAATTGTTCTCAAATTGTCCGGAAGAATGGATTAAAATAATGGAGCACGTACGCTCGTTACGTTATGAATCACGTCCGAACTATAAGCTAATCTATGACTGCTTGCAAGAAACGTTGATTCGATTTCAGGTTTCCTATTCTGATCCGTGGGATTGGGATCTTGTGGTAATTTTTCCATCAAATTTGCTATTTTTTAGTTCTTTATATTTTTTTTTTAACAAATTCTTATTGAAATTATTTAGAGGCCATACTGTGCCTATTGAAACTATCTTAAATTTTCTATTCTAGACTTATTTGCTAATTGCACATTTCATCTTTTCTCCTTCAAAAGTTGGAATAGCTTTTACACTGACTTTTTTTGATAGTTTATTTCTAATTAAATCCCTTTTCATTTTTGAAATTCCATGAAATAATTTTTGGTTAAAATTATCCTCAAAACTTCAATAGTTTTAGGGTAATAATGTTATTATTGAAGAAAGTTCAAAGGAAGAAACATCATCGTCAGATTCTAAATCAGAAAAATTGAAATCTGATTTTCAACAAACTGCAATGGAAACTAATTCTAATAGATGGAACAACGGTCAAAACCAAAATTTCATAATACAAGTATGAGACTTCCGTATTTTAAATGTTAGAATTTGATGAATTCATCTGTTATTTTGCTTAATCTACTTTTCCATATTTTTCGCCTATTATGGATTTACCAAAGATCTCGTCTCCTGAGAATTTACCACAGAGCCCATCTCTTCAGAATTCACCAACGCTCTCATCTCTTGTGAATGTATCAACGGTGCAAAGAAAAACTGAAGTTATACCACAAACAAAAAATCTATTCAAAGAAATTATTAGCGCACTTCAGAATTCATTTCCTTTTGTTCCGACAGCATCGTCCAATCAAAGACCTTCAACTTTATCGGTGAAACTTTTTCAAACTTTGTATTAGCATTTAATTTGCAACCATTGCAAAAAATTTGATTTTTTCAGCAGCAAGTAATAAAATTTTATTAAAGATTATGAACCAAAATGTCTGTATAACTTCAAACATTAAATACAACCAGTAACAGTTTGCCCGAGGATTTTATTTTCTTAGGTTAACAAACTAAACCGTCTGCTGACAGTGGAATATGATCCATCATTTCCAACTACGAATCCAGAAGAATTTGAAAAAAATGATATTGGAATATGATACTTCAAAGTTTTATTTAAAAAAATTCTGTAGAATGGAATAACGATAATTACGTTGTCTTTCTCTTGCTTCCTTGCCGTTGTATTCAATTAACTGTCATAAAACATAACCTGAATATTTTATTGCAATATGAGGATGAATGAAATTAGGGTTAAGACAAAGTTACATTATAAGACGTAAAGCTTCAGAAATTTAGAACTGTAGTCATGTAAAGAAAAAAAAAATCACTTGATCCACGTGATACGCTGAAATAAACATAAGTTGTCGAGAAACTTGCGTGAGTTATAAAGATGGATGTGCATGCTTTGCCAAGGGTAAATTGAACAAATCCACAGATAGTTAAAATTTAAATAAATTCCCGGAGAAAACTTCTGTAATCCTGAATTTTTATGAACTCATTTTATCATACAAGTTTTCTAGAAATACGAAAAAAAGAAAATTTATTCCATTTGACACTTGACCCGTTTAACAGTTTCTGATGATAAAATGTGCTTATCATATGTATACAAATTATGAGTAACTATAAAACAGAAGCTAATTCACATTTTGTAATTATTGTTTATGAGTGACGAGTCGACGTGTAGTTGGTGTGTAATAATTGTGGCAATAATACTGTAGGAATTAGCGAAATATCTGAAGCACGAGAAGGTATCGATAAAAACACACATATTCTCTCATGCAACTTAGATTAAGAAGTAGATTTTGTGCTTAGACTTAAGACTGAGAAAGGGGAAAGAAAAGAATTGTGATCGATTATCAATGGTAATCAAAAAACATCTGTTCTTTGAATTCATTTAATATGATATTTGAAATTGAAAATTTTTCAGACCAAATAAGCTTGTATTAAAACAATCTGTAATAATACTACTTATTTGCATTAATGTTTAAATTTTAGTCTTCATTAGGTCTATTTCATATACACTACTCGAAACTTTTCTGAGAAAAACAACTGTTAAAATAATAAATGAAGAATTAAATACTAAAATGCTGAGTGGAAAATGAAATATCGAATGGAGTGAAGTTACTTTGTTTTACTACAGTTTACATTGTAATACGTTATGCAACGATGAATGTTGAAGTGACGACTGAATGTGAGCATTCATCATCGGTTGATTTTAAACCAGGTCGAAGGTTAGATGCGTTGATTTTTAATCAGACTTCTGTTAACTTAACAAGTTTTCGTTTGCAAATTATTGATTGGAATAAATCATTCAGTTTGATTCTTCACCAAATTCAAAACAATTTTTTCATTCTTCCGTTTTCGTTTACCACAGATCCTTTATTATGTAGGAAAAGCGAAAATACTCCATGAAACAATCTGAACACTAGGAAAGAATCATTACTGAGTATATAGAAGAGACGTTAACACTTTATGATTCTAACAACAACCGTGAAGCTACGGTTGGCTTTTAAAGAAATCGCAAAACTTATGTTGCCAGCAGCAAACGTATAAATAAAATAAAAGAGAAAAGTTTAATATAAATAATATTATTTAAATAATTGATGAATTAAAATTCAGATTTGGTAAGTGGAGAATAAAGAATAAATTGGATGAAGGCGGCTTTGGGCAAGTGTACCGTGTTGAACATATTCAACAACGTGGTCGTTACGCTGCATTAAAAGCTGAACCGAATGATGTCGAAGGAGGATCAGCTATTAAACTTGAAGTTCTGTTACAGTTTTCATGGATTAGCTTCGTGAAAAAGTCCAATTTATTGAAAATAAAGCAACTTTAGGATATTATCATTTGCTTGTTCAAAAAAAAAAAAAAATCGAATAGAATTGTGTTCCATCAAATTTTTCCAATTAAAATCTTAAAATCTTATTCAGAAGGCTATGTATTTTTAAATTATAACTATACTTTATACTTTTTAGTAATAAAATCTAACTGAGTCTCGAAATTTATAATTTAAGATAGATGAACTTTTTAAATTTATCGGCATTCAGATTATGATCATAAATTTTTTAAATCGTGACGGTGATAAACCACATGTCGTAAAATTGTATCACGCAGCAAAACACAAAAAGTTTTCTTATATGATTGTAACACTACTTGGTGAAAATCTTCGAACACTTAAAGTAATTTATTTCAGCTATTTCCCTACCTCTTTCACATTTAAAATTTCTTGTTTGGAATTAGCCATTCCAATAATTTCGGATGGCCAATTCTTTTAAATTAAAAATTTTCCAAATGAAAATGAGAAAAGAGTTGCCGAAAATTTAGTAATCACAAATAAAATATATTCAGTTCTTCTGAAATAAAAGCATTTTTAGCTATTGCTTACTGAGTTTTAAGACAAAGAATAATTGAAAAAATTTTTAAATTTTGAAATAATTTATTCCAATAAATGAGAATTAAAGTTTCAGTAAATATAATCCTAAATAAATTATATAATCTTTTATACTTTTCAATGAACAAAATAAATTATTTCAAAGTGACAATTCTTTAAAAAAAAAGTTTAGCCTCGTTCTTTTTTTAATGAAAATCTTCATTTAATTGTTTCCGTTAATTTTTCCCCCAAAACAGTTTTCACAATTAAAGATGAGTTGTCCCGAGGAATATTTATCGGTGGAAACATGGTCGCGCATTGGTATTCAATGTTTGTACAGTATTAAATTGTTACATGATATCGGTTTCGTACATCGTGATATCAAACCAGCCAATTTTGTTATGGGACATGAAAGTGACGTGGAACAAGCTCGATGTGTTCATATCTTAGATTTTGGTTTAGCACGGTGGTTTCTTTTAATTCAAAATAAAATAATTATATATTTGTTTTGGGAATTTTTTTGTTCTCATTTTTGCTTTAAGGAATTTCAAAATAAATTTTGCTAATATCAGTTAGAATTTTCGTACAATTGATACGGTGGGTAGATTGAAACATATTACTAATTGTTAACATGATGGGCACAGTTTAAAGCTGCCTAATTAAGCGATTGCTCCTGTTGATACAGGTGCTGCCATAATTATATGTAATTTTCGCTACCTGTCACTGTAATTCTGATGCTTGTGGTAGTTTCTATCATAATGTGTTTATAAATTTATCGTCAAAAGAATATGTCAAGTTACAATATGAAAAATTTTAATTAAAGTGAAAAAATTTTAAAGGAAATGATAAGCATTAAAGTCTTTACGAAATTACTGTATATTTGAAACAGAAAATTGCTTTTTTTTTCCAATCGAGATTTAATATGAAATATTATTTTGAAATTTTAAAGACTTTAATTAATATTACAAGTTTGGCATGAAAATTTTTAGCAATTATGCTTTTGAAAAGGGTAAAGGTCATTGGATAGCACGGCGAGCTCGTCGTTCAGCGGAGTTTCGTGGTACGATGCGCTATTGCTCACCATCGGTTCATGAAAAGAAAGAACAGGTTTAATTAAGAAAAAAATTAATTAGAAAGAATTCATACATATATTTTTGCTCAGCGGCTAGTTATCAATGGTTATCAGTTCGTTTTCCTTTCAATCCACTGAAGATTTGATCATTATTTATTGCTTAACATCATTTTCAAATTGATATTTATAAATAAATTGCAAAATATTAAGTTAAATCATTCAAAAGGATTCGCTCTTAAAGGTTTTAGTTTTAATTGTAACCTGAAGAAATTTTAGGGACGTAAAGATGATATTTGGTCACTAATTTATTTGCTCATTGAAATGCATTGTGGTTTACCTTGGCAGCATGAAAAAGATAAGCAACGATTAGAAATCAAAAAGATGAATATCAGTGATAAAGATTTGTTATGTCATTTTCCAGGTGTGTTTTACTTTTCGAAATTTCTTTTTTCTTTGTTCGATAAAAAATTGTACCGAATAGGAAAAAGTTTTAGACGAATTTGAAGGAATGTGAAAAATCGACTCGATAATTTGAAGGTACCTTAATCCCACCTCGATAAATGTCTATATTTAAAAAATTATTAATTAGTGATGGTGATTTAACCTTAAAATATGTAATTTTTTTCGTAGGTGAATTACATCCAATAGTACCGCATTTGAGAAATCTAAACTGCTACAATCGTCCTGATTATGCGATGATTCATCGATGCTTTCTGAAGCTAATTAGAAGGATCGAAGTGGAGTATGATGATCGTTATGATTGGGAATCTGAATTACAAGTTCAATATGTGGTTTGCCTTCAACTTGTTTCAGATATCTCGAAAAAAGCGCAAAATCAGTGAGGGGATTACCTCAAGATTACCTTGATTTCTTGACATCTTAATAGGTTAGTCCTGTACTACATCCCCCTATCCAAAATATCTCATTCATTCTTCGAGATAAAAAGAGACGATGGAAAATTAGAAGTAATGAAGCTTGAGTTTAATTATCATAACATTTATCAATAGGCTACATATTAAAAAAATTTTCCAAAAAAAATAAGCAACAGCAAATTTTATTTTTAGTACTCATTCTTAATTTATTTTCGACTGAATTATTTAATTTTAAGTTATTATTTTAGTTAAAGCATCGTAAAAAGCGACCTGAATATGAGCATGCTGAAGAATTTTTTGCATCTGATCCTATTAAAGTTAATGGCCCGCCTCCACCAGGACTAAATTTACGTCGAAGTCATTCTTTTTCCGTTCATCTTTGAAATTTTTTAACTTCTCAAATATTGCAAAAAAATCATTTTAATTATTGTCAGTGAAATGTTTTCTCTTCAAGAGATATTTTCTGTCGCCTTGTTTTTTTTTTTTTTTTCTTTTACTTCTATTTCGAGAAAAATTAGAAAAATGAAAGGATTTATTTAGATGAAACAGTGGAAGATATGAAAGAAATGATGGCCAATAATTCATCTCTATTAAAGCCAAAACATAACACACTCAAATAATGAAACGAAAAGCAATAAGAAGAATTTTTGATAATAATTTGTTAAAATAAAATTTGTAAATTACCAATTTACGTGGTATTGTTAACATATTTTAGGGACGAATATCACGTAAAAAAAAATTTTCAAGCAAAGACAAGAAAGAACTTAACAGATTAAGAAGTTTTAAATTAATATTTCGTTTAAGAAAATTAATATTTTTAAATTGAAGAAAATAAGGATAGAAAAGTCGTTCGGCTAATTAAAATTAATTGTGTGTAAAAGAAGAAAAGCTTTGAATTTTCTTGCAATATTAGCGAAATTCAATTAAATAATTAGACCAGAAAGTTTGTCTTTCATAACATTATTTGATGTTCCTTACATTGATAAAACTGAAGTTTCAGTGTAATACTAATTGCAACAGTATCATAGCTAAGTAAACAATTGGTGAAAAGGAATTGTTCAAACGTTTTGAAAATTTCATTATTTATTGCAATTAGTTATTACGTAATAAAGAAATGATTTAATTAATTAAGTTGCTAAGTAACTATTATTCATTTCTGAATCAAACACTCAAGAAAAAGGAAGTACTAGCAGTAAATGATTGTTTCTTTTGATATTTCTCATTTTTATTATCTTTTAACAATGTTTCACAATTTTAAAGACATATTTGAATTAAAAACATTTCAATTTCAGAATTTTATCGGCATCGAACTTTCAAATTTTTCAAGAAAATTAAAAAAAATTTCTTCGAATTTAGAATTCACTTTTAACCTAGTCCTGGTTTAAAATAGTAATAGCAATATAATTCACTAAAAAGATAACTATATTTCCTTATTTTCATCGATTGATTGCACAATTTTATTATCGAAATCATTTCATTTTATTTGAAATATCAGAATTTGTAATTTGTAATGCTTGAATGCTTATTGAAGTGCTTAAATGAAACAATGATGGTAGTAATGACTGATGGAAATAATAACAAAAAATAATTATTATTGTTCTTCTTACTATTAACGTTGAAAATAGCTGAGACATGGACTATATTTGAAGATGCAGGTTTTAATTTTAAGCGTCCCTGGCACTTGACTCTTCAATAAATTCTTATTCGTAGGGTAGTTAATTTGTACCATTTTAGATTTTTTTTTCTTTGATCAATTCTAACTGATCACATATAACTTCTTCCAAGCCAATGAAATCTTGAACTCTTATTTCATTTGAATTTTTTTATTTATACTTATTTTTCATAAAAGATAATATAAATGAATGTACGTACATGTATATAAATAATTTATTTAAAAAATTTTATTAGAAAATATTTTTCATTAAAAAGATGGAAATATATTATTTTATCTATACATATATTTAATTAAGCTCAGTGATAAAAATATGTGTATACATAACGATAAAGCATTATCAATTGAAATGGTTTAATCATTAATTAGTTTAAAAATATATGAAATAAGAATGTATGAGTAACTGAAAGCTTAAGAAAGTAGTTTAATTTGCAAGAGTTATGTAAGGGGAAGATTTTGATGTTACATTTCCATCTCTTTAATGGAAAATGGCACTATTCGTGTTTTTACAGTTTAATGGAATCAGTATCAACTTTATGTTACTGATTGTCCTTTAAACTTATGGCCATGCATATTTTTATCACTTCTATATGGCATTTGGCATTTTTAACCTTTAATAAGCAGTTACAATGTCTATCAGCTATAAGCTCAATTTTTTATTAAAATTAGTATTTCCTTATCTGTTTGTTTTTTTTTTTTTTTTGGCTTGTTTGGCCTAATAAACGATCCATGAAATTTCGCTAATTTAGCTAAGCCTCCTCGTCCCTTAAAATGCAATTATTTTGTTCCTTTAAATTAAAGAAAGTGAGTTTTCATGTTTCATCAGTGACTTTTTACCCTTCACTAGTTTTAATTCCAAACAGCAATCCTTTACTTAGGAATGCTGTGATCAATGCATTATAAATAAAAATAACAAGAACACGTTCGGGAATTAATGAAGTTTTGCTACTTTTTGAAGTCGTGATAAAATGATTGCGCGATGGACAATATTTCTCTGCATTTTATCAGTTTATGATAGAAATGGTGCAGAAATGAATCTTTCTGCGCTATTTCGTGGGACTCAAATTGAGGTATATTATTTCAAGTTTTCCTTACAAATATATTTCTCGTCAATTGTGAGTCTTTCTTTTAAACAAGTTATCATGAATTTTATACTTGGCAAAAATTTTATGTCGATACAAATGTAAAGAAAACCATTCGAAAGACAAAACAAAAAAAAAAAATTCCTTCCAAAAACTTTCGATTACCAATGAATAATAATTATGAAAACAAATGATTTTTCAAGTTTCAGTGATAAATAACGATAAATGGAAATAACTGAATGCGATGTTTTATGTGGAAAGTTTAAATAAAACGTATATAGACCATTTTTCAGGAATTATATCGAGTTTTATATGGATCGAAACCACTATTTTTGGTTCGAAGAAATTATAATCACGAAAATTACAACGAATATGGTTGATTTAACGAATGATTCTGAAGAAGGCATAAAATTATTTCAGTTTTTCTAATTTCGTATAATATATGAAGTTTAATTATGATGTCAACTTAAATAGATTATGCTTAATTTCAAACCATTTTTTTGCATTTTAATTTATTTGGATGATTATAGTTTCTACCAACGAATTAAAATATGCAAAACCAACGAGAGACCATATTCCATTATATTTTTATATAAGTTTTAGAAAAAAAATTATTTCATGAAATTTATGAAATTAATGGTTCAAATCAGTTCTGGTTAGCAGTATCAATTCAACTGTATATTAACAAAAAAGGTTATCATTATAGATGGGTCAATTAGAATAGAGTACCGTGTTAGCTGCTGAATAATTTACCAATTAATTAAAAGACTAATTTTTTGGCACCGCTTAATTTTCTTTTTTAATTACAAAGTTTCATTCCTTAAAAATTCAATTTTTACTTGAGAAAATTCGTACTTCACAAGTGCTAGCAACGGTACTCGAGTATGCTTAGAACATTTATGTCTGATGAATTATTCCACCACTTTCTTGCAATTAATTTTAAAAACTTGCAGTTAAATTTTTCGACCAGAAATAATTTTTTATTTAAAACAAGAAAATACTAATAAGAAATTCATCTAATTATCCACGAATATTAAAAATACTTTTTTTGACTCACAGAAAAAAACACTTAAATGCAATTGTAAAACTGATAGACAAGAATTAAACTTTTGAGAAACGAAATTTTATGATTAGAAAGGACATAAAAGCTCTTAACTGCTACAAATGTACGCATGGAATTCAAAAAAATCAAGTACACACAATTTGATTAGTATAAAAATAGCCAAAAAAACGAATAATGTGTGGGGATACCGTTTAATTCACTGCATGTTGTATTTCTTTCGACAAAAAAAAATTTTAGTTTTCATATTAAATATTTTCCAATTAATTTTTTGCCAATCATCCCGAACATTTGCTCTCGCCCATTTTCAATAAAACAATATAAATTTCGTGTATTTGTATTTGAATTAAAAACAGTTATACTTGAACTATAAATATGATGATATATCAATAAGTCACTTCAATGAAATCTTCCGCATAAAACTCAAAGAATATTAGTTAAGAGATAGCAAAAAAATTACAAAATATTCGGAGTGAAAATCATTCCAGTGTACTGTAAAATATAAAAGATGAGAAAAAAGTATTAGAATTTTGACAGCTACTTTAATTGAAAAAACAAATAAGTTGGGAAAATTGAATATGGTAGCAGCGGTGTTAGTTCCTGACCACACCACCCACTTCAGTAGTCCCTTTCTTTTCACCCATTCGCTAATATATAAATTAATTTAAATCACTCCCAAGCAAAGTAAATTTGTCATTTTGCGCTCTCGAAAATGTGAAAAAGAAGAAATTCAAATAAGTAGCTTCTTTTAATGCAATTGCAGTTTATACAAGGTCGTGAAAATAATGTTGCGAAATTTTCCAATTCATTTCCATCTCAATATTAAGAGTAGAGGAGACCTAGGTTTCTTAACTTCTTATTTATATAACTTAAACTGACCATATTGCTCGAAACCACACTACTTTGTAGTCATCCAACACCCACCTCTCACTCATACATTAATCAATAGAGTTCAACCTACAAATTACTGGATAATTTGCAGAAATTGTAGCTCACACTCCAAAATAAATGATAAATTCTAACATTAAATTTAATCTAATTGCTTTCTTAGCTGTTTTTCTTCATGTCTGGGTATATACATATATATATAATGCCCAAATATATCTGACAGTACAATCAAAACTCAAATCATGTATTGGTAGTTTCACATCAAAACTTCTGCTTTAGTCTTTAAAAGTTTGAAAACAAAATGAATCATTAATATTATGTTTTAATATTGGATATTTTCCCAGATTCAATCCATAGTGCAGAACATTTCTGATATGTAAAGCGTTTAACTCTGTACAAGTATTTCAAAAATCAGTTGGGAAAATAGAAACGTCAAATAACAAAATATATAATAAACATATTCAAAACAAAAAGTAATCCAAGCTGTGGCAACTTTTAATAAATAAAACGATACAGTATGCTACATCATAAACTAAAAATTTAGTGAATTCAAAACACAAATGATTCTTCAAAAACTAAACAACTGAAGCAATAATGTACGGTGAAAAATGAATTCTTCTTAGCCAGTTATCCCACATTCTACTCCATTTTTCCAAAATCTTGACGAAATAAAACTTTCTGATATCTTTCTTACTATTGGGAAGACTATGAATAATGATGCCCGCTGTAGAGCATCATCTGACACAAAAGATTTGCTGGAAAAGAAAATGCTCAAATTCCGGCGAGCTTAAAAAGAAACAAAATTTCTTTTTTTCTACTCGAACTTGGACCTTTTCTTAAATCCCCACGTTCGTAACGATGTTGCTGCTGCTTGTCGTCGACCGATTACTTTGCCGAACGATTTTTCGTCATCTTCGTAATCATTATGTTGTTCCGAGGTAATAGCCACGTTGCGGCGCTCGACAGTTGCATTACGGCGTAATGTCGCTGTTGCCGCAGCATATCGTTGTCGCTGTTGCGCAGCGTAATTATTCGACAATTCTACCGCTGTCTTCAACATCTCTTGATGGAACTGTCGCGAATGGTCCGTATTCAGCGTACGCGTTAAACTTTCAATTGCTGCAAAAAGTTTGCGATTCGCAAAGAAAGTACTATTAAGTTGGTGCGATGATACGGCATGGTCATGCAATGGCATCTGATGAATACTTCGTCGTAATTCATATGATTCATCACGTTGTTGTTGCTCGACTATATGACCACTACCCATTCTCCGATGTTCTATCATTCCTTCAGTGGCAGCGATAGCTTCTAAAATTAACACTTAACATGAAGAAATTTGATAAAAGCAAAAAATAAATCTGCTATATGTTCTTCTATCAACTCCACTCTTTAAAGCAATTTCTGGAAAATTAAATTTTGAAAATTTCTATATTCAGCTCTATCTGAGAATCCGATATCATTTAGTTTTCATGTAAAACACTGAACGATGGAATATTTCCAGCATTTGTTTAGAAAAAAAAATGATATGTGCAGCCCTCGCACATATCACTTTTTTTCTGCTCTTTTTCATAGCAGATCATATTATAACAAACTTCGCTCGAGCCGGTCCACTTCGGTTAAAACATCATTGTATTCTCGCATCACCTCATCATCAGCGTTATCAACATTGACATGGTCGACATTATCTACATCAACATCATTATTATTATTATTATCATCACCATCATCATCATCATCATCATTCCTATCTCTATCGTCATCTCCGTCACCATCGTCATCATCATCATCGTCATCATCATCATCATCATCATCATCATCGTAACCTTGCAGCAGATAATACTGTACATCACTGTTTTCTTCACTGTCACGCAAGAAATCTGTCGCTTTTCCATTACTTTCACTAGGTAGCACAGATAAGCTGGAGGAATTGTCCTGGTGTAATACTCGCTTTCCTGAATCCTAAAAAAAGCAGGAGCAATCCTCCGTCCAAAAAAAAAGTTTCACTCCAGGAACACTTACTTATTTCATGAATTTTTAAAACGGAATTCAACTCAAAAAGAATTCAATTATTTTCAGTCAGAATTACTTCACATTATTTATGTTTTGTCGCCAAGCAGTAAATAAATATAAAAATCACTAACGGATCTATTGGGAAACAATGAAATTTGCTCCGGAGGTTCTGGTACAACATTCTCTCTTTCGAAAGAACCAGAAGTAGCTGGTTCTTGATCAGTGGTATAGACTTCATTTTCGCTAACCACATCTAGTAGTTCAAGACAGCCATCTTCGCCACTAGCAGCCACTGAGATGCTGGAAAAAAACGACCTTAAACTAAATGTGAGATCCAAAATACAATGCAACAAATGTCGCTAATGAGCACTTATTTAAACCCTTTAATTTACATTTGGTCTCACATTAATCTAAACTTCCTCTCTGATGTCACTAAAGTCCCATGCTACATGCACATATATTTAAAATATATTACAATTTAGAAACACATTTGGAACCGACATAAAATCATACCATGACTGGTCACCATCATCATCAAGTTCAACTCCACCACTGAAATAAATGAAGAATAAAATGACAAAAAAAAAAAAAAATACCACAGTTTCAACTGAATTTTCGTCCTATAATTTAATAGGAAGTTAAAACGTGCCGAAAAAATTGCATTCACTGACTTATTACAGTCCATTTTTCCGCAAACTGACATAAAATTTCGAAAACTAACTATATCATCCCTCATCAAGTGAGAATCAGTGATAAGGAAAAAAAAAAACAAGCAAATAATATCAAACCAACCTTCCTTCAGGTCGGAAAATATAATTTGTCGGGTCATAACTTTCTCTCTTCATGCCTCTTCGTGTAGCAACCGGTGGTGGAATATTACGCCACCAATCTTTACTACCAACTCGATCAATACCTTCGATACCAGCATCATGGGCCCGCTTCTGTAACACTATTTTAAAATCATATACAGATTAGCTTATATAACAATATCGCTATATGAAAAGGGTGTTCCGAACTCCGGTAACAGTCACTATAAAAGACAGATTAAGA
>PQVD01000066.1:28176-89330 GCA_003012265.1 Setaria equina
AAAAAAAAAAAATGCATTTTTGCTATGCATACGATGAACAAAAAGGAAATAAGGGAAGAATAAAAAATAAAACCGGGAGGTACAATCTACAAATGGAAAAGTTAAAAACGAACTTTTTTCCCCTTGGATAATGCCTCACATATTCTCCAATATCATGAGCTGCTACACAGAGAACTAAAGTATCCGACTGCATTTCTAAGATCTTGATCAAAATCCTGCAAAAGTACAAGTCAAATGAAAGCCATACTATTTCCCAAATACACCACTGCAAACGTGGAAAACTTACTTCAAAATCTCAAAATCTTTCTCATTGAATTTCTGTGCATTTTCTCTCCAGAATTTCTCTGATTTATGGACGGGACTCCATTGTAAACGACCCGATTTCACCTGCAACCATAAGAAAACAGGAATGAAAAAGTAAGATCAGTAGCTCATAAAACATTATGAATTACAATATTTATAAAATTGTTTGCTAGCAACATCAACACTTTCTCTATTACTTACTCATACCTCTGACACATACTCGTCAAATGAAGAGAAATCTTGGACGGAAGAGTGCAGTTTTTCACTGAGGAATTCAACATCGTCTTGCAATTCGGCATCATCAAACTTCTTCGAATCCATTAGTTCGAGCGTTTTCAAAGTTTTACATTGTACCATCTGCAAGGCTGCTTCTCGTTCAAGATCATGGTCATCAATTTTCTCCAAAATGTTTCGGAATGTCCCCAGAATTATGCGAATCACCTGTGATAAACAAATATATTTTCCTTCTAAATTTTCCTCTACAAGCAAAATGGTAATATAATAAGCTAACATATCAGGGAAGCAGAATACAATAAGGAAAAAAAAAGAAAAGAAAGGTAAACTAATACAAAGAACGAAGCTTATGAACGATATCAGCTGTACAGTTTTACCTTTTCTTTGGTTGATTCCGAAAGAATATCACCAAGAATTTGGATAGCTCTACTTTGGGGGAATTTTTCGGCTATAGCTGGATTGAATGTAAGGCACCATAAGGAGAATATGAGTTGGTACTGCAGCTGGAAATTAGTTTTGCCGCTCAACACTGATAAAATGCTGAAATAATACAGCATTTTTAAGTGATTTATTAAAAAGTTGAAAAAATGAGCATAAGTATACCCTCTGCTGATTGCAATAATTTGATTTGTTTGTAGAACATTCAAAGACTACTCGCTACTTGAAAAAATTGAGAAATCATACTAAGAAAATTACCGGTTATCGATTTGAATCAATAGGTCCGGAGAGGGAAGTAATAAATTCAAAATTTGTTCATATAAAATCCTTGAGAAATACAACAAGCTGGCCTTATTTAATTTCCCTAATTATTTACTGAGTTTTTATGACCGGGACATGTCGAACTTCTTGACTAATTCTAAAACAGTTCACATTATACTGACAATTAACAAGGACAGTATTGATTTATCAAACCGGCCGATTTGATATTTCTTAAAGACCTCATGCAAGCAAAAAAAAATATTTCAAACCTCGAAATACCATTCAATGCCAAAAAGGCATGACGATACTCATCAATCCGAAGCATCATTTGCAAACAACGTGCCGTAGTGTTGATATATTCATTTCCTGCGGACTTCAATTGATCTTTGAGAAATGAAATGTAGAAGTTCAAATCTGAACCTTCCATAAGTGTTACACCAAAACATGCAAATTTTGCCAACACTGAAGACATCTGAAATTTTATATAAATTAAACTATTATAATGCAAAACTGGACATTTTGAGGGAAATATGCATTCTATATATTCCATTGAATAACTTCAGAAACATACAGAAGGCTCTGATCTAATTATAGGCTATCAGATGGATGGATATACATTGCTAAGACTGAAGTATGGTGTAGAATATGATGAGGAAGTGTGAAGAGATGTGAAATGAAGCTATTTAACACTCCGACACAAAATATTTAATGCTAAACAATATGATTTCAGAATAATCAACATGGAAGTCATTATTCAAAACATGAAAACGGAACAACAGCAGTGAAATTACTTAGAAAACTTCTTAAGATTTGATAGGATATACAAACCTGATTTATAGTAAATGGATCCTGACGTTGCAAAATACCCAAAAACCATGACCATAACGTACGCTTATTTTTCCGAGCATAATTATGAAATATTTCGACACGTGATTTGTCTTCCTGAAATATGCCTCTAATTGTTGAATGGAAGCAACTCTACTCATTCCTGTATGTGGAAGGAAAATTAAGACAACTGAAAAACTATATTCGAGTTTTAACACCAACTATCCTTATCATATAAATACCTTTTCATCAACAAATTCAATTCTTTTTGTCGCATTCTTAAATTTAAATTAAACATGAAGTAAATGAATTTGTGAACAAACAAAATGAACTAGTCGATGTCGCTGCAAGTCACTTTCGACAAGTCAAATTTTCTGATATCAACAGATCTTGATACCTTTATAATTTCGCAACTAAGGAAATATAAAAGGCGATAAAACTGCATCTTTGCCAAGAATGATAAAAATATGTAGTGATGAAAACCAATCGATATTTTGGTAGAAAACATAAACGGAATCACTAACCAGAATCATATCGTCCAATAATGTTAATACATAACGAACATTTTGATCCTTGGCAACAGTTGTAATAAAACTGATCATTGTTCGTGCACACTGGGTTTTATTAGCCTCCAGAAAAACATCGCGATCTTGTTTTGTTTTTGATGCTTCATATGCCGTTATGAAGTTATAATCTTCCTGGGCAATCATTTGACTTCTAGAAAGTTTTTGTGTCGACTTTTCAAAAAAATAATTCGTCGTGAAACATCTTCCACTTTTTTAAATTGCTCCTTTACTGATTATCACTGGGCAAATGATGAAAGTCCTCAAAGTCTGATATACTGCTAAGCTAACGTCCATCGACGGTATATAACAGCAAAGAGAAATGGGAAAGGAAATTACGAAAGGTTTTTCCTTGGAAATAGGAAGAACTTAATGGTAAAAGTTCAATACAGAAAAATGTGAAAGATAAAAGTCCAACAGAAAAAAAAAACGGTAAATAATAAAAGTTCACAAAGTATAGTATGTAAATGATAAAGAAAGGCAGGGATAGGTGACAAAAGTTAAATGATAATGATAAAATTGCGAAAAAAAAGTGGACAAAGTTTTCGTAGATTTTAACTGAAAATAAACAAGCAACATTTCATAGCATTTTTTGTTTCTCTTTTGAAAAATATTTTGATGTATTGTCTGGGACATTATATCTGCCAAAATACCGAACAGACAAATATGTCTTTAATAACAGTACATGTATTCTGTTCATATATTCCTTTCCATTTTAGAATTTCAGTAATTATCTGTCAGTAGCTTTTTCAGAATATTAAAAGTTTCTTTTTTCACAGCTAACAGAACGAGTGGGATTTGTTCTCTGACTGTATAAATGGAAGGTTTCATAGAAATTAGGCGTCAAATACGATGGTATGTGGATGTAACAAAGCAACGAAAACAAACCTTAAGTAAGAGTTCCAATTGGGTCTGTTACTTCGAACATCGGCTGCTTCTAACTGTAACTTACTCGTAGCACTAATCATATCGACCTGAGGAATTTGTGGGACATCCGCCGACACCGATGAATTGATCATTTTTCCGTATTTTCCGTACAGAGTTTAGGATTCTGGAAATGGCAACAAGAAATTGGAATATTATTAGTACTATAGTATTGGGATTTGCGTTATATAAAAAAAAAAAACATGTGCTTTTAATTCTTTCACTTTTCTAAGGAACAGTTCACAACTATAATGAGATCAAAAATTTTTAGACGATATTGCGAAGAGAGAAAAGAAAGAAAATCACTGGAATGGGTGGAGATGAGAGAAATAACTGGAATGCATAGGGTTGACAGGAACTGAATGGAAAAAAAAGGAAGTAAACTTTAGGGTGAAAACAGCAACAAAAAAACGCGTGAGATCGAGGAACCAATGATCAAAGACAAGCATTCCACGTAAGACCGTTTATATTTAAATATTTTCACGCTTCGCAATTTAAATCGTGTTGGAGGGTGATTTAATGGAGTCGGGGTAAGGTTGCCGAGGGGTGTCGTTTTTATGAGATATCTCGGATCTGAAGCAGGATTCTAAAAATTTGTCTATAATATCAAACTATCAGGAATTAACGATCCCCAAATTAACATGCTAAGGATTGATAGATTAATTTAATCAGTGAACATAGATTCACGATATTAGTTCCCTATATAGCTTCCAAGTAAACTGAAATATAGCATATTTGTTGTACGTCTAGAAGACAATATGTTGAAAACAAAGTGAATATCCCTAATTGCTCATGCAGTTTTAAATTGTAGCATTCCTATTATTGCTAATGTTCAGGTTGACCGGATGGTCTGATCATTTCTGATGTTTTACTTTACTTTTCGTCGGTGTTTCGCCTTCTTTTCCTCTCTATTTTTTCCTCCTTGTTCTTCATCTTTTTCATTGTCTCACCTGACCTCACAGGTAGGACCGCTATACTCGACCGATGATTCATCAGTAACGTCATCTTATCTTCGTTCTATGCAATTCGTACTTCCTTTGCTTCTCATTACGAAATTTAATGAAATTCTCTATTTTCCACACTCCTTTCCGTCCATGCAGTGGGGAGGAAATGTATGCGTACGTACGCTTCTATGAGTTTGTATTCATGTGTATAGACGTATGTATACGTGTGCTTATGTATGGGTATCAATCTATTCTTAATGTCTGTAACTTATGTGTGTGTGAGTGTGATGCTTTCAGTTATCATGTTTTGTGGGTAAACATATTTTATAAAATTGGTAAAAGAATTTGATGTGCCCAGCAAATAGAGCATACGTTAGATGACTGATGCGTGACGGTTAGGCAATGATTTCATAAGATTTTTCTTACTGCAAAATGGTGACTTAGGTATCACTTCCTTAGCTATGTTTACTTATTTATTTCTTGTATGTATTAAGTGTGTGTGAAACCAGACTTAGCATCACAGTTTGCTCTGCTCGTTTCATATCGGTAAAAAAATTTTGATCGTTTGGAACAAGAAATTTTTGCCTATCCAATTTATTTCTTGTAGAAAATAGTTTAAGATAGTAAGTTTGAGAATACTAATTAGGTTCATTTACGGGTGTTAGTAAAATGCTTTTTTTTTAAAAAAACTGTTCGTTTTACAATACACATTAATTTCAGAGGAAAAGTTAACAAATTGGTGACACATGCGTATGTTTAATGATGCCGTTGTTTTGGAGGCGATTTGCCGACTCATTTCATTTCCTGTTTTGTATTGGTTTAATAGTAAATGAGGCGTTTATAGATGGTAATGTTATTTTTCTTTTTCTTTTTTTTTGCAATGAAACATTTTAACATCAATTTATGGACTTAGAAAAAGTTTATGTGAATTGATAATTTAATAATGTTTCAGAACGATAAACTAATAACACAGGATTTGGTTTTTTTTTTTTTNNTTTTTTTTTTTTTTTTTTATTTTTATTTCAAAAATTTATTATTTTTTTTTTTTTTTATTATATACATTAATTCTTTTTAGAATATATTTTGTTTTTTTTTTTTTTTTTTTCATTTTGTTTTGAAAATGAAAGTTATGTAGCAAAACTTTTCCTTGTAGTTTTGTTATTGACACTGTATCAATTTATTTTATCGCATCTGTATGAAATGAAGATGTTAAAGGTGAAGGATTGGTGGATTTAAATGAAAGATTAAAATATTATGAAATTATTAAAGTGAATAGACGAATGGAAAAACGAGGCATTGTTACGAATAATGTTTTATACAACAAGCAAGAACGGTTAACTTTTAGGTGCATGTAATTTTCATATTTTTTCTTCTTTTTTTTTTAGCTTATTATGTGGAATGGCATGTGACTTTCAAGCATATTCGGTACTAAAGAATTCTGCTACTTAAAGTGGAGAGAATTACAGTTTGGGACTTTCTATTATGAGTTTTTTTTCTTAGGTAATTATAAGTGAAAATGAGAGGTTTTTTAGCATGTTAGTTAACTAAACGTTTGTGGTTTTTCCTTTGAAATATTAGCTTTTTGATTACCTTAAACATTTTCAGGGCTTTTAATCGCCTTTTCGATTTGTATCTTACACCAAAAAGAGGTATTCTTCATGCAAATTTCAAGTGCCGAGAAGTGGATGGGAATGGCTATGAGAAATTATGCGCGGTTGATCCAGATAAACATTTCGAAGGTCATTTGCATGGTGAACACTTGATATTGTTTTATTTTCAATGTGTATTGGATCTGACCTGCACCGATTGGTTGAAATTTACTCTGAATCTAATTTAGAGAAGTTCTTTATATAGGACACAGATAGTGTCATTTACCAAGCATTTGAAATACCCGTCGAATTTTATTAACTTGTTTTATTCATTTCGAAAATGATGTCATGCGTTGTATCAAGTATTATTTTGAATTAATAGTGAATTTACATCTATTACTATGTATATTAGCGTATTATCAATATCGTTTTATATACATTTTAACTACTTTAACGAACTGTGGATTATACTAATTCTTATTTTCGGCATTCTGAAGGCATTGCTGATTCCGTAGTATCGGTTACCTACGATGATGAAGGTTCATTATTGGGCAGCGTACAAGCTGATGGGGAAATTTATGTCTTCGAGCCGGCAAAAATTCATTTCGTAATTTTTTTACTTCATCATTTTGTTATATAGTTATGTTTTATCAGGCTAATCGGTTTTTTCATTTGTGTGGCAAACGCTGAAGATATTGAAGACGTGAATAAGTAATATTTGAGAGAGAAAGTTCACCGTAGAGAAAATTTTATTGAGAAATAAAGAAATAAGATATTCAATTTAAGAATTGTTACAGTAATGATATGGTTAAGTTTTAAAATTTCCAATTCCTTGGAGCTATTAATGTGAAGTGTTACAGTGTTATTATTCCACTTAAGTTATTATCAGATTCTCTTTGTTAGTAAATTTTCAGAAAACAGCGCATCCTCGAGAAATCTTAGCCTATCGAAATTCGGATTTAAAGCTAAGTTTTGGTACAAACAACGGATCTTTTTGTCCATCGATAGTACAAGGGGAACTGAATAACGCATCGTTTTCGGAATCAGTACGAGTTAAAAGATTAACTCCATTACAGGTGCAAAAGAATCGGTTAGTTTTTAAATTGTTTTTTTTTTTCTTGGTTTAGACGTGGGTATACTTATTGGATACTTCTCATGCTTTTACTTTGATTTTTAGATGTACCTTACGTGTGGTTGCGGATTTTCGATTTTTCAAGACGATTGGGAACAGTAGTCAAGCTTTCTCTGCCAGATACTTGGTTTGTTTTAAAATTATTGTAGCGCCACTGATAGATCTTTTACATTTCTCATTCAAATCTTTATATTATTTTCATTACTGAATTGGTAACCAAGATGTTTGGAGTGAGATACAGAATAACTTTAATTCTTACCTCTTTTCCTTGCTAAATTTTTTTTTTTGTCTTTGACATCTGGGAGATGGTGATATCAAAGGATGCCGAAGACCTTGCAGATAAATGTTATTGATCGTATTAATGTGTTGTATACAGCCACTGACTGGGGTATTGATGAAGATGGTCGACAATTAATTAATATGGGTTTCATGATAAAGGAAATGATAATTCATACGTCCCCCACCGTTGATCAACCTGATCATTATAATTCAGATGTCGATATGAAACGCAATGTTAAAGCTGTTCTTGATGTTAGTTATATCATATTACATTGGGTAGTACTTGTGCGACATTCCTTCAAATGGCAAAAAAGTAGAATAGAAAAGAAAAGAATTTCATTTTCACAGATTTATGGAATGTTGTTTCAGAATTTTTCTCGAATTCAAGGATCAGATAAGTATTGCCTTGTTCATCTGTTTACAGCACAATCATTTGAGAATGGTGTCCTTGGCTTGGCATATATCTCATCACCTGAACTTAATACAGCTGGTGGGATTTGTTCAGTGCAGGTGCATAATTTTATCTATTTCTCAGCAGTGTTTGCAGATGTTTTCATATTCGAGGGTTTTTTATTTTACTAGAAAATACTGGTACTTGAAGTTGAGTGAAATGGTGCACCAATTTCGACATATATTGAGAACGGAAAATATGATATCTTAATTTTATTCAAGTTACTGTTAGTAAAAAATCATTCTTTTAGAGATAACTATTTTACTCCAGAAAATTCTTAAATGATGACAGTGGTAATTCCGTAAGCAGAAAGATTTATTTTTGGAGATATGGAGGATGTTAAGAATTTTACGTTGGTCCTCTCCTGCAAGCCATTTTTTAAGATCTTAATATATTTTTACGAAGTCTGTACAATTTTTGATGATAAACTGACTTCCAGTACGGGTAAGAACAAAAGGAAGTTCTTCTCAATTGTTTTATTCATTCATTGTATACCTGTACTGTGATAATTCAGAATAGGGATAGATTCGGTATTGTTTATTACAATACTGCTCTCTCGAGCACAAAAGCTACTCATGGTGGCACAGTGGTATCTCGTGAAGCCGATATTGTAACAGCTCATGGTAATTTCCCGTTCTCTTATTTTTAATTAAACATTCTATAAGTCCTTATACAAATTTCATTAATTATAATTATGTACCATACAATGGATGTCCTTCAAGTGTAAAATATAAAGTAATAAAAGTAGTTATGTAGAAGACGATTTTGGTACAATTTTCTACTCAGGAATTCTTTATTATCTGAGATTAAGTGAGATTAAGTGGTAGGTGTACTTCTCTTATTTCTAGTTTAGTGGTGTAAATTTATGATTTGCAGAATTGGGCCATAATTGGGGCGCGACACACGACGATTTGTCAGTGGAATGCTCACCACCGTACAGTTTGGGTGGTTCCTACATTATGAATACTTTTTCTGTCTCTGGATATGATGAGAATAATAACGTAAGTTGAGTGATATTCTTTGGAAAAAATTACTTGACACAAAAGAATAAGTGATAAGAAAAGCCAATGTGACGAGAATTTCGAATATTTAGTCCTTTAGTTCAAATCTCCCAAGAGCTATTGATTATGGTTCAAGACGTTAAATTTTAATCAACTATTATTTAATCATATCTCAATTTACGTACGCATATTCATCTTTATGCTGTAATTTGGGATATTATAAAAAAAGAACTGATAAAAAATAAATGATCTTAGGATTGAAAATGTGCAGCTTAAAAGCCACAAAAAAAGCGTTGATCAAGGAAACGATAGCAAAATATAATATCTTCGTTTCAGCGTTTTTCGCCATGTTCACGTCGTCTTATTGGGAAAGTTTTGTCGAGAAAAGCAAATATTTGTTTTGAACCTGAAATGAGTGCTTTCTGTGGAAATGGTAGAGTTGAAAATGATACAGATGGTTTTGTGGAAGAGTGTGATGTTGGTAGTTTGCTTTCTGGATCTATTGATAAGTAAGTAATTTGAAATTGGGTAACACTGAATTACTGAAAGAGTGCCACACCAAGTAAAAATTGGTCTAATAAATCTCAAATTCAAAAAAAAAAACACCCAATCAATGAAATGACTCAGATTATGATGAAATTTCGAGCTTTATTGCTATTTTAGGCTTAGATTATTTGATTTCCCTTATATTTAACATTTAGTAGAATATTTTTAGTTGTGAGACATTGAGATTTATTTCTCATAGGTTACGTGCTTCCATAATTGGATAGTCTTTAGATGTTGTACAACAGATTGTCGTCTCAAACCAAATGCAATTTGTTCACCAAAAAATAGTCCATGTTGTTCAAGTAACTGTCAGTTTCTTCCGTCAACTCATGTTTGTCTTCATGAAAATCGATTTCAGTGCAAGCTTTCTTCATATTGCACGTTAGTTCGCTGTACTTTGTTCATTTTAATCCCTTTTTTTGAGTGAGGAATTTAAGAGTGAGCAAAAAGGCATTTCTTGGAGAAAAATGAATTTTCGAAACTGTGACTTTTTATGAGCAAGAATTTCTTTTCAGGGGCAATTCAGGTGAATGTCCAGAGCCTGGTTTCGTACAAGATGGAACACCCTGCATTGAAGATGGCGAGTGTTTGAACGGCCACTGTCTCACGTTTTGCGAAAGACCTTCTGTCAACAAGAAGCCATGCATGTGCAACAGAGGTTAGCTTTTATTTTGATCATCCTATATTAGATTTTTAATCATTGATTGATTTTGCGAATATTCTCCATTTTCCAAATACTGTTCCTCCAAATCTGCCCGATCATGCTATCTTTCGTTTTCTTGATGATATACATTCCACACATTGTGAAACTTAGGTCATCTGGAAGCTTATGTGACATTTCTTTGATATTGAGGAGAAATAGTTCGTGTAGCATGCCGTCAATTTAAATACTATAATTCATTCTACATGTAACTTTTTGTGTTAATAATTAATGAACCGTTCGAAGTTTCATGCTTCCAGTAAACTTTTTAGTTAATTGTTGAATTGTTAGTTCTTTTTTTCAGCATAATAATCAACAAAAAAGGTTTATATAGAATGTTGTTATGTTCATGACATTAAGAACTTTATTCATATACATTACAAAATGTGATTTTATGAAAGGATTGTAGAAGCAGTTGCTTGTCTCCGTTGTTGTCGTTCTGAAAACGGAACCTGTGAGCCGTATAGTTATGATCCAAAATATATCTTGAAAGATGGAACTCGTTGTATTCATGGCACATGTTCAAGAGTTAGTTTTTGTTATTTTTTGATAGCAAGCAAAAATCTGGCCTTCTTCAAGTGTTTATAAAATTTATCAATACTTAAATTTAGATTAATACTGTTTCGATTGCATAGAACAATATCTCTGCCTATAATTTCACAAATCTTTTGCTGATTTATTGTTATACTGTCTGCAAATCTACATACTTTTTTTTTTTTTTTTTTTTTTTTTTTTTCATAAAATAGTAATGACATGACAAACCAGAAGATCTGGTTAATTTTCTTACAGGCTGTTTGCATTAAAGAGGTTGCTGATGTCGTTTCACATCTTTGGAACATTATCGAAAATCTTGATGAAACAAATTTCTGTAAGTTCTATTATTTATCAGTTTCAGTTGAATTGACTCAAATGAATTTGTTGGCGAATAATGTAATTAATACTGATAAATTTCCTTCGCAGTGGAGTTTTGGAAATATTCAAGTATTCTTCCTTGCTTTGTATTCACTGTGATTTATTACTAATGCAGTTCAACTTTGATTTGCTGATATTTATTTCCTTAATATGACTTTTTTTTCAGGGAAATTCGTTGGAGACAATTTAGTTGGTATTATTGCGGCAGTTGTTCTGATTATATGGATCCCAGCAAGCATACTTATTCACAGAATAGTTTGTGTTTTATTCTTTACAAAATGTTTCTATAGCAGTTGATCATATCTTAATTATTTGTAAACCATGGTATTTTACTCAATATGCTATGGAAACTTAAAATAAGGTTTTCTTGAAAAGATGGTTATACTGAGAGCGAACTGATCAGATGCGAATGTTGTCATTATGTAGTTTTGTTTTTCCTTTTTAGGATAAAGCACGTGAAACTGCAGCAATGAAAGAAAATGAAGACCGTATTCAAGTTGTTGGCGAAAAATCAATCTACAAATATATCATTGATTCATATTCTCCCCAAGATAATATCGATATAGAATCACGTTATTAATTCGAAAAATTATGAATCATGAAAATGTTCTATCCCATACATAGATATGTTCATCAGGTAAAAATAGATGGACATTCTGTTTGATGCAGTTAGTGGGTTCGAACCCTTGAAGTATAATTTGTTTCTAATATTCTTAATGTTAATATACCGTTTTTGTGTATGTGATTTACTTTGTCTGGCTCATTGTGTCTTTTCCATTCCTGATGCCATTTTTTTGCTGAATTATTCATTAAACACATTAGCTGCACTTAATTCTCATCTGTTTATAGTTAATGTAGTTTTCCGCCAATTTCTTATATACTTGTGATCCAAAATACGCTATCAGAAATGTTTTCTTAAAGAACGACTATTTTTTTGAACTACCAAAAATCCCTTTCTAAAAAACACAAATCCGAAACTTTATTTTTTCGAATAATCGATGTTTTTTTGCAGCTTATATGGAGTCTCAGAGACTGAATTTTTACTTTCCCAAAACCGTGCGTTTGTTATATTCACGCAATATTTATTTTTTAAATCCTGGGACTTTTTTTTTAACATTTGACTCGCAGATTTCATATAAATATTACTTCGGTAATGTCAATTTCAGCAGTAATTTTCCCTTACTACGCTTTTGTTTTGGTCGTTAACATTAGGGTAGTGTGTAAAAATTGGAAATTTAATTTCATTATACCCTGCAGCATTTCTTCTTAGTAACATATTCATTACTGTAATTTTCTTAATGTACTTTTTCACCTTTTTATTGACATTTCTGTAAAGCTATCAGAAGAGCAGAAATAGGTTCATATGTAATCTTTTAAATTGTAACATATGTAGCAAGGAGGAATGATGAGTAAGATACAGTGAAATATCTTTGGATTATTCCAGTGCCTGGCATGTTCTGTCAATGTCCCAAAATTTCACATAAGCCAAGTCGATACGTTCTAATAAATAAAGAAAATCATTAGAATGATATTTTTAATGAAACAAAGAGAACATTTCACATGCTGGAAATCAGTGGCCATAAAAAGATATTGTGTAAATTTTTTGGATCCTTAATAATACATGTTTTCTTCATGATTCGAAGGCCTGATTAACAGATAGATCATCAAGTTGTCAAAGCGACAAATTCTCAAGTTTTCGTTTTAAGATAAACAGACCAAATAAAAAGTGAGACTGGATTTATGGACTGATATAATTTAAGCTGTGTACAAACATTGACCGCAATAATCTTCTGGATTCTTGAATAAATTATGGTTTTGTTGCAGGAGAACTATTCTTTTGTGCCCTTACTTCGAACTTTTCCAAAGCTTTTTCTAGGATTTCCACGCAAGCAGTCTGATTAAATTCCTTCGCATCGTCAAGCGGTGTTCGGCCGTATCGATCGAGTGGATCTGAATTATTCGAAAACTTTTAAAAAAGATAATAAGGTGTAATTTGAACCTCATAAACATTAGTGTATTTGTAAGGTGCGTCAGTAGTACGTAATTTATAATAGGCATAATAGAAATTATCACGAATGTGATAATTTTTTTATTATAAATTACGCACTACTCTGACGCAGCTTACAGATAGATACACTATGCTAATGCCATCTGTTATTAATCTGCTCCGTACTGTGCCCTTATACGTAAGTATAACCTATTAACTTACCAGGACTTTCATGCCATCGTTGCAACAAAAATTTCAGAACATTTTCATTTCCATGTGCAGCAGCAACATGTAATACAGTACGATCATCGTAGTCTCTTTCAGTGATACTAACACCCAGCAAAAGATATCTGAAAAACATAAGGAAGGATAACAGCAAGTACATATGGGATGCATTCCTTAACAAAGATTGTATGGGAATCGAAATTTGCTTTCTGACTCAAAGAATGATTCAGAAAGTAAACTTTAATTTCCATACAATAACGATTTTTCTCACCTCTTTGTAAAGTTTTTAGTATTAGTATCACTGTCTCCAATTCCGTTCTTTCTCTGCATTTGCTTTCTCACTTTTTTACCAGTTACTTTCTTCTTGTAAAACTATGGAAATTTTCTGTTAAGAGAAAAATTTTTTGAAATGCTATCCCTTTCAACTTCCTTCGCGTACTAACAATCACTAGTCCCCACTCATGCCGAAGTTTTGTTAAGTTTTATCTCACACATTAATCCATTTTTTCTAGAACATAACCGACATGAAAATATGCTTACATTTAAAAAAAAAAAAAAAATGCAAAATAACCAGTACCGTTGAATGGATGAGATATCGCCGGTAGTTGCAGCATACATCATATTAGATACAGATTCATGTTTCACTTCCCGAATCTTCTTTCGTGGATCAATTTTGTGTGTTTCGGAGTATACCTCAAATTACGCTTCCACGATTTTATGTTGCACCCAAATGCTCAATCGATGGATTTATAATAAATTTTTTAATCAAAATCGATCGAAACTTACAAGACTATCGTAATTATGAAAATTGAATTTTTCCACAAACTGTTCCGCAAATTTCACACCCCGCACTGTATTGCCAAGTTGATCAAGCGGTGGAGAATATAAACAGATGCCCATGACATTTGGCACAACAATGATCATATCACCCGATACACCACTTTTTGCCGGTAAACCGACCTGGGAAAAGGTATTGATATGATAAAGTAAGGAATTAATAATCTGGCAAATTACCATTAAATTCAATATTATTATTTCGGAAAAGACAAAAATTTAAACATACTTTAAAAGCAAATTGTCCGGAATAATCATACATTCCACACGAATACATCAGTGACAAAGTATCGCGCACAGCCCGGTTACACACAACTCGTTGCTCACTTAGCGGCGATACACCACCGTTAGCCAATGTAGCCGCCATTACAGCTAATGTATCCACGTTGGTTTCGATTGCACAAAGTTGAAAATATAAATCTAACGTGTCCTAAAATTATTTAATAATCTTGAAATAAGTAAATGATTAGTCACAAAATTAACAAAAAAAGGAAGAATTAGATAAATGTTGCGAGGAAATTCCGAGTTAATTCCGATTAATTCCAATTTTCCAAGTTAAACATTTCATTACACTGTAAATTGCATGGAACTGAAACATAATGAGAAGTCGAGGTTTAACCAGAAAATGCTACTGAAGGAATTTAATCAAGTCTGGAAAAGGTAATGGGATCATACTCAGCATTTATTTGTCACTGTGCAATCTTCAAGCATTTCTTATTTCCCATCAAGCTGAATTTCAAATTTAAATTAGCACCCATGACTGTGACAAGTCAGAGAATTTGGAACTCACAGAAAATTTTTGATTTTTAAAATTTTATAATTCTAAAAAATTTCCAAAAAATTACCTGTAAATTGGTTTTTGGTGGGAAACATTTATGCTCACGCATATAATACGACAATGCGTAATTACGATCTGCAGTTTCACGCTCTGACAAAAACACAGCATTATTGAAACCAACAAAACCGTCAGCCGCAAAACGCTTGAAGTACTGTAACGCAAAATCAAAACGATCGGCAAGTGACGTGGAACGTTTAAGCAGCGATGCAACTAATATCGCACCAGCATTGATCATCGGATTATGAGGTTTATCTAAAAATTATTCTTATTTAATGCTCGCTTCTGGAATTTGTGGAATTTTGTTTTCAATTATGCTTCAATATTTTTATCTTTTAGATTATATGACGTTTATTTTGTTATTTTCTCAATTTTTTTTTTCTTCTACAAGTTTAAAGAGATTTTTTCGCTCAAATGACTACATATTGTAAATTAATTTTGAAAAAAAATGAACCCACCCCCACAGATTTATCATACATCATTGAGGGAAATGTTGATTTATTTCACACTAATAACTGCATCTCAATTCAGCACTCCAGCAATCTAATTACAACGCCTCGCAAGCGTAATTAAAAGGCCTACTTTATGCCAAGTATCAGATCAAAAATCAACGACATCGATTTCTTTTTCTTTTCCTCCACAGATTGCTATAGCCATGAATAATTCAAACAAATGTTCTCTATTTGCCATACTAGATATTAGAAAAAGGGAAAATAAATTACTAAAACAACTAAATATTAATGAAGGTTGAACATAATGATGTAATTTATTCGTTCATTTAGATCGAGAATTTGTTTTACATGATATGAACAATTTACCAAAAAAATATTGTGAATATAGCGTATGGAATATTCTTATTTATTGATATAAAGTTTTACAAACAAAATGTAAAATATGTAATAATTAACTCTCGAATATATGAGTATTTGAATGACATGCCGATGGCTTATGTACGACTTTATTCGAAATTTCAGTTAGTTATTGAAGTCACAGCAGTGCCTGCGAATGATCGATGGATATATTCATGAATAAATAACGATTCAAAAACCTCGCAAATAGTTGTATTGTTTTTCATTTTCTCATGATGCTATTCCGCATGATTTATTCTCGAGATTTAAGTTTTTCAAACATACTTCTCGAAATGGTACATTGCCTTGCATGCATTGTGCCATTTCTCTTAACAGCAAGACAAATGGGAAATAATCAATTTAGCTACATTTCTCAAAAGCAAAAAGATGAAAATTGCCAAATATATTAATTAGGATTTATTGATAATTGTACCAAATTAAGAGCAGTAATTAATTGAGAAGTTATAATCAGTAACTCAGTCAACTTATAGGTAAGTAATTTATTGAGCTGTGATTAATTCATCAAGTTGTAAATAATTAATTAGGAGCAATTAATCATCACTTATCAATTAGAAAATTGCATCATTAAAATTTAAGAAATTGAAAAAAAGAAAAGGAAGAGAGAGGAATTACTTACGGTTATGATCTAAGCAAATCTCATTGAATAATCGACCTGATGGCTCTTGTCCGATATATTTATGTACCTTAAAGGAAATTTTAGATTTAAAATACGAAAACAAAAAATCTAAAAATTGCGACAAAATTTTATAAAATCTAAGATTTATGAAATAATATACTACCTCTTCAGCGCCAAGTTCATCCATAGCGATAGCATAGGTGAAAGGTTTCGAAACACTCTGCAAGCAGAATGGTATCTGAGTGGCACCCCACGAACGACGTTGTCCGTCGACGGTACAAACCGACATAGCCCACCACTTCGGATCTGATCGAGCTAATTGTGGGATGTACGTCGCTACCTAAGGATCAAAATCTCTTCTGGTTCAAAAGTTAGTGGAGTCACTAATTAATGGAATCTAACACACTACTTAAATGGACGGAAAATGGTAACAGAGAGTGAGTCATTTCAATAAATTATAAATCAAACCTAAAGTACAAGTATCATTTCCAAATGAAACTTTTTGAGCTTGAAGTTTTGTTTAAAACACTTTTTTTTTTATTTTTCATCTTACGGATCAAAATTCCAGGAAAATTTTAAGTGGCCAATAAAGTGAATGATATTTCATCCGAGAGAACAGCATTCAGGTGACTACTTCAGCAGCAAAAAATCTGATTTTACTGACCGTGATAACTATTATTCAGGTAAAAATAAATCCTGCTCATCGATCACTACTAAATGATTTATTTATGATGTATTTTATAACAGTCTCAGTTTCTATTTAAAATATAAAACAAAGAAGTAAAAATAAGTAAAGAAAAAATGAAAAGGTTACAAAACATACATTTCCGTCATTGAAATCACGACATGATTCAAAAATTTCACCAATAACTGAGATAAATGCCGGCCAGTCTGGGATTACAAGCTGTTTCTTCAGTGCTTTAGAAATGATTCCGATCGCATCACCAACATATCTTCAAAAAACTAATTCTTTTAGATTTCGCCATTTACGGTATAATTATGACCATTCATTCCAGGTAAGACCTTTTGAAAGTTTCTCGATCCAAATTTTCATTAATCACTTCAGTAGTTGTTAAATCCGAGACAGATTGCCGACGTTCGTCATGTCGCACCGCATGCAAAAAGTTGGCCAAACGTGGGTCATCACGTCTTATTCCAGTTTCATAAAGTAACTGAAAATTGATTCAATAATAAATTCGCCTAAATATCAATTAATAAAAATAAGTAAAAAGATGTATAATATAATGATTTCAAAGGTTAAGTTATCACAGCTGCTCTAAATTATCACAGTCGAAAGTGGCACATTACCAACTGAATGTAAAACTTCTAGATCAGTTATCTCTTAACAGGTGTATTTTCAAGTCTTTAATTAAAATAGATTAAATAACTTTTATTTTTGAAAATTTCAAAGAAAATTTTCATTAATAAAAAACTCCACAAAGTACTAGAAGGATATTTTCATTCAGTGCCAAATCCGAAAAAGTTAAATTTGAATTGGATTTATTTGTAAAACAGTCTATTTTTCATTGGACAATTAATTATTATGAAAATTGAAACAATGGGATTTTACATAAGAAATAAATGAAATAAGGGTGAAGAGATTTGAGATTTCATTTTATGGTTTCCTTTTCCTCATCAATACCCGAATTTCTTGAAATATAATTTGATGATAATATCTGAATTGAATTAGCTTCGCTATCAACAGGTGATAAATAAGACGATAATAAAGTCAAAGCAAATGTAGAGCAATAAATAAGATAACAACACTCATCAAGTTTTTTCTGCGATGATTCAGTTGATAAAGAAAAAAAGAATTATAAACCTTCAGTAAACAAGATGCTGATAAGGTTTCAGTTTCCGGATTCTTATAAAGATCAAATACGGCATCGTCGATGTGTAGAGCACCTTTTGAACTGACAGAATCCGTAGAAAACTGCCGTTCACGAATACAGCCCATTGAGCCTCTAAATTTTTCGCCTCTTCTGAAAGCTTCACTAAATAACAAAGTTCCCAACGAACTTATTTCTTTATTTAGTATATATCGATGAAAAAGAAAGTCATTCCTAGACATACTTAAGAATACTTTTTTTATACTAAAGAATATTATTTTAGCAGATCGAATGCTCTTTGATTTCTCTTTTCTCTCCAAAAAATTTTATTTTCCGTATCATAAATAATCAATCTGTATGCCTGATTTTTTTTATTAAAAAAAAAAAATGGAGAAAGAGCAAAGCAAAAGAATAAAGCATTTTTAAAATGCTTTATTCTGTTTTTATGACAATGTCTAAAGAATGTTTATTTTAAAGTCATAGGACCACAAATATTCTCTAGCAATTCGAAATATAATAATTTATATGAGTTCTATAAATTTCATGAAAAAGCACCAACAAAATAAGCGTTGCTCTGATTTCTGTATGTTAATAATTTTCTTTTTTTTTTTCATATTTCTAACAAAATGATTAAAATTTAGTACAACTTCAGAAAATTTCAGAGTTAAAATAGTGATTTACAAATTGTTAAATTTCCTTCGAAAAAAGGAAAATAGAGAGAATTTTTAGAAATAGTTTAGTTTTTGCCAAGAATATGTTTGCCGGAAGAAATGCAGTTTCCAGAAAAGGTATTTTCTACTAGAAAGAAAGAAAGAAAAAAAAAAAATGTTTCTTGGGGCCACTTCATTCCTCAATAATATCATAAAAGGATTCCATACCGATAGCGTTATTTTTAATCTGTTCGTTATTTTTTTCGTTCATAAAATATTTAAAACAAATTAAAATACAAAAATTTAATCTATTTATTCGTCGTTTAAAATATAACTATATGCGACATTTTAGAATGAACTAAATTTGCACTTTTTTAAATGAAAAAGAAAGGATGAAAAATGAACAAACAAAACCGATCTAGCTGAAAGAGATGCATTTGAGTGATAATACAATATCACTGATAATAAACAACAATTGCTTCTTATATCAAAGAAATGTGATATCATTGTATTCAGGAAAGTTTGATAAACAACATACATGATGAAGCTTCGGTTTTTTTAAATTTTTTTCCTCTTTTTTTCTTGAAAAAACAAAACCAAAAAATAGGAACTTGAAGAAAATTTTCAACTGTATGTAAGAAAAACAATTTAATTTAGAAGCAAAATTAAAAGATGCAAGGAGAGAAGAGAAAGTAATAAAAAGAGGAAAAGAAGGAAATGAAAAAAAAAAAAAAGAAAGACTTAAAAAAGCATACCTCCGTCTAATAGACATCAGTGCTGGTAGGTATTGCGTCGAATTTCGAATATATATACACCTCTCTCTTTCTCTCTCTCTCTTTCTCTTTCTCTCTTTCCTACTCTCTCTCTCTCTTTTTCCTAAATTGGTGAAACTGATTAATTTATCTAGAAAAATAAAATTTTCCGTTACTATCGAAACAAATTATGTGGTGACGAAAAGAAATAAAAGAACTTAAATTGTGCAAATGATTTCTTCGCTAATGATAAAAGTTCAAATTTTTCATTATTACTAATCACACCTTTTAGTACAAACAAAATGTACAAAAGAATAAAAAATTTTAAAGAAAATGACAGGGAGAAAATAACGGAACGTGTTAGAAAGACGGAGTAATGAAGCCGAAATAATCGAAATTTTAACAAATTTATTTTAGAATGAAAAAATTTTGCTTTCATATTCGAAATAAAAATTTTTAAGTCAATTCTATTAAGGATTACGAATTCTAATACGGGAAATATTTCCAGTCCTTACTGAAATGAATTACCTTCCCTTAAAAGCTATAATGCATTTTTATTGAACCGACTTCCTTTTTCCACTTACTCTTTGGGTCTAAGCTAAGCGAATTTGCATCCCCTTGCATCGATTGCTATTTGCTACAATTTAAAAGTTTATGCCTAGCAGTTTTAAGCCATAAAAATTATCTAGGACCACAGGAAAGGGAGAAAGGGTAATGCGCAATTTTTGCAGCAGAATCATTATTTAAAAAAAAAGCAAAAAGAACTTTTTTTTTTTGAGAAAACGGAAGCTGTACTCATACGCCAAATAACATTAATAAAAATTGGCATTACTTGATAGGACGACAATAATAAATACGACTAATCAGCAAAATAGTAATTAATAACAATGAGAAAAATCGAAAATTTTTTTACAATACTGAATAAGATTAATCAGCAAAACAATAATTAATATTAGTAAGAGTAATCTTTTTGTAAAATGTCTACGGATGCACTGCAAGCAGAAATCAATCACAATAATAGTGATAATTCTAATTAATGTCAATAATAATAACATCATTTCATTATAGCTATAAAAATAAGAGTCATAATTATAGGAGTAATCGATGAAAATTGGCAATAATTAATGGTAGCTTAACAATGGCAATAAAAATGGTTTACAAAAAAAAGCTAATAATAGTTAATTACAATAAACGATATTAGTAATGAAGAAATAATTCATTTCGTTATAATCTTAATTTAAACTTTCATGCAATGCAAAGGGAACCAAACCTTGATAATGTTTCAATTATCACTGGAGTGATTGTGTATTATCTTTCCGGTTAGTCTGAAGTCTTCCAATTTACGAATAAACTAATCTATTGGTAAATAAAAATGAGAAAAAAAAAAAAGAAACAAACTAACAATTCAAAATCAAGCTGCATAAAATGAGTTAAGACTGAGTCTTATTAAACGCGCTGTCCCGTCTAGACGATTCGATTCGAATAGGCCTTTTGGTTTGAAACAGCGTATACATCAAAAGGTGCAAAAAAGAGAGATTGGAAAAGGGAAGTAAAAAAAAAAAATGAAGTTTGCTAAGGGACATTTTGAAATTAGTCGTATCAAAGTGTAATATTTAAAAAAGAAAAAGAAAAAAAGGAAATGAAAGAACAAACACAATGATTGATTAAAAGTGCTAAACGGTGTGATAATTAACATCAGTTATCAATCTTAATTCGGTTTTTGCTTTTGCTGAGATTATTTAAATGAAAAAATTCATTCAAATATTAAACAGAAAAAGCCATGGGGAATCGACTGAATAACTGAAAAGTTATTTAAGGTGGATATGTCAACAACAGTGCGATGGTCGGTGGAAACAGTGGAAAGGAAGAAGATGGATAACGTATTGTAGCGGAAATGACGTGCGTCATGCCGAAGGTAACGACAGGGCGAAGGTAAACAAATATCAGTTATTTCCATTGACTGTTAAATAATATTAATTAACAGATCAGATCAGATAAAGTATAGTTGTACTAGATCAGATCAAATTAGAACAGATCAGAAAAGAGACATAAAATTAAGGATATGTTTGTTTAGAACAACAATTCAGTTCTTCCACTTTTTCTACTTCTTTTCCACGAAGTAGAACATAAAAAGGAAAAATCAATACTTCAGCTACTTTCATGGCACTTCACCTATATCATTTCACATTTTATATTTCATTTATAATTTGACCCATTTAATGAATGGTTTGTATGTAAAAAAATAAATGTTTTAAAAGAAGTATTATATTACTCATTTAAATTAATATTTGTAAATTTTTTGGGAGTTTAAAGATTGTACTGACAGCTATTTCGAATTTATATTCCATGTGAAAAAAATCAATATCAATGGTAGTTTTGTTTAATTTGTTGACTTTATGAAGTTATACTGTATGTTCAACTAACTAACATCAAGTGTGGTTCATACAGCAAACATTAATAAGTAGAGTACAATAATTAACGTGACGTACCAGTATTAGGTGCAAGTAATCAGTATAAGTTATTAAGAATTAGTTTCGCGGACAGCAGTTGACCTTCTTCCCATTGACAAGTGATTAAAAGGAAGCATTACTGAAAGGTAAACAAAATGAAGGAATGTCGAAAAGAAATCAAAAAGTAAATTAGTTGAGAATAAAAAAGAAATTGAATGAGAAATCTATTTTTCCCTACTGATCATTTATATCATTTGATAAAAAGAAATTATCAACCATTCATAAATATCAACATGGAAATTATGCTAAGCAAAAGTTTGAGCTAATCCAAGAAGTAAATTAAGTATGAATCAAAACTCACTGAAGATTATAAAAACTGGTAGGGCAGGTTTGGTTTATTACAGTTATTTTTAATGCGAAATAATTTGCTTAAATATGCTTATTTATTACTCCATCCACTGGCTAACACTTGTGGAATAAACATATATCACGAAAATATCAGTGAAAATGCAAAATTAATCTTTTTCCCTGTGGCATAAAATTATAATTATCACTCACTGATGTCAAAAATTACAGGATCCATTTTCCTTGGTTACGTGAATCACGAACAGTAAATCATTTCAGATGATTTATAAATGATGTGTGAAATTCTAATAAATTGTAACTGATTTAAGCCTTCACGAAATATAAATCACGCAGTATCGACTAAACTAAATTTAATATTATCAAGCTTTAGCATCCTAGCTACAGCTGTTTGTAATTAAAATTCTGCTTCCTGACGTCTGCCATAAAGACATAGTTTATCGCATATCGTAAAGGTCTAATTTAAACGCATGCATGTACAAAATACGCGTAAGTCTTAACAGCTTCTGCCTCACGCACTTATCGTTTGTCCCACGCGAACAGATTTTGGTTTCATTTAAACTACAAATCATTACGTTTTTTCTTTAATTAATACACCCATTCTTTTGCAGTCTTTATTAATCAAACACTTCAGGTCAATTTATTATTCCTGACATTTAAACGTTATCGAATTATGTCTACGTGTCAGCAAGTAGAATTGTATGTTTTCTACAAATTAATAAACATTTGACCTTAACATATCATGACCTCATGTGCAACGTAAACATATGCAGATTTAGCTTATATATGTGTAAGCCTCAACAGTTTTTATCTCACGCTTACCATTTACCTTACTAAAGAAAGCATATTTCGAACACAAGCTATGTCTGCACACAGAAAAATTATGGCAACAGAAATAAAAAGCTGCAATAGTGTTGCTTCGTTGCTTCTCATATCTCGCAACGAAAGTATTCATTTCGTGGTAAAATTTAATTTTGCAAACATAATGGGAATTGTTTTCATGCATTTCTAATTTCCATTTTTGCATTTCCAGCCGTAGTTCTGTTTGTTTTCGTGGCTTGCCATTTTTTTAACTAACTAATTTTCTGTCGAAAGATTAGATATAATAGTAAAGTGCCAGTTTTAATATTTATTAAACCTCAGTTTTCATTAAAACTCCTTAACAGACGCAGTATTAATGAGTTAGTCAGATTGATTTGTTGAAATGATTTTCGACAAACTGCTCTGGTTATTGAGGAATTCTTACGGAAAGTTGTGAACAGGAATAAAATTTTCAGGAGATGTTTGGTGGTTCAAAAGGAACAGGTACGGGATTTACTTTTGGATCACTTTCGACTACAACAACTGCTACAACAGGGAGTACACCAACAACAACAAAACCGTTGTTTTCCTTCGGTAATACTACGACAGTGTCTACTACCACAGCTAACGCACAGTCCTCTGGCTTTTCCTTTGGTACCACATCGAAACCGTTATTTGGTGGAACCACTGTAAGTATAGCCTCCAGTGCTAATGCTGCATCTGGATTCAGTTTTGGTTCCACAACTAGTGCAGGTCTCTACATTTTTTTTATATATATTATGAAGTCATTTTAAATAATCTGTCGTGATTTGAAGGTCACAATGAACAATTAATGCTGGAGTATAAAAAATATTTGGGATTGAATAAGAAAGTATGTGGAACTGAGTAACTGGACACGATGGATTTGTTTCGCTTTAGGCAAAGTTGACCACATTTCGCACTGATGTAATACCCGAGTATAAGAACTTATTACATTAATTAGTCAAGTACAAGTGGGAAAATCTGTTTTATTCTTTTAATATTGTCTGTTCTAGCAGAAGTATTAAGATCAGTAGGAGTTTAGACTTGATCAACTGATATTATGGACTTCATTGGTAACGGTCCATATGTGGACTTACATCAGTTTTGGGTTTGTGCGAAAAGTATTATAAGGTATTTCTCGGTAAACAAGTCAGTCCTGTCAGTTGTTATATTTAGTTCTACATTTTCGATCATTTTCAGGGGCCGGAAGTATTTTTGGCAGTACTTTTTCTCCTTCTACCACTGTGACTTCCGCAACTGGATTTACGTTTGGTTCTAAACCAACTGGTGTTTCTGGTAGTTTATTTGGTACCTCAACGACTATAGCATCATCACCATCAACAACAACAACATCAACGACTCAAGCAAATGCTACAGCATCACTTTTTTCGTCGTCTGTTGGTAAAAACTAATTATATTTGAACATCTCATGGTTTCGAATACTGTAGCTACCTAGAAGGGAATCCTTTCCTTTCTTTCATTTTTCTATTAAATATTTATTTTTGAATTGAAATTGTTTATACGTTAGCAAATTAAATGGAAAATTTGAGACCTGGCATAACTGTTCTATTAGAGAAGATGATGCATTCATATTTATGTTTATGCTACAATGCATTATATATATCTGTGTGATTCTGTAATTTTGGTATTGAAATAGGATCATTCCACCACTTAGCTGTTTGACAGGATCTCTTTTATCTACATTTAGATATGGAATTACAGGATCTAATCGGTTTTTTCCATCAGATATAAGAAATCTAAGATGCCAGCTGTAAAATCACTTATTCTAGTGTATTGCTTTTTCCCTAAACGTTTCTTTTATTGCAGTTCAGTAGTCTCAATTTTTGAAGTTTCTCTAGGTTTTGGTGCAAAGTCAAATTCACTATTTGGTAGCTTCATTACATCGCCAGCAGCAACGACAACATCTGCTACTATCACAAATACGCAGCTAGGCAATAGAAGTCTTTTATTTGGCACTACACCAACAACTGGTAATGTTAATTTTTTAAATTGTGGTTTAACAAATGCTATTAATATGACTTACTAATATGACTGTTAGTAATATGACTTACTTGTTTGTAATATCTCAAGTTTTCAGACATTTACTTCCAGTGGTTATTGAATTTAATCTTCAGAAGTTACTAAGAAAAGGAATTATGGAAAATGTTGTACTTATGAGTTTTCTGTGATACTTTGAAATTATTAGTCTTAGTTTTTGTACAACACCGTCAATCAGTGGAACTGCTTGTAAATTTCAGCTTCAAATGCCAGTTTAGGATTTGGATCATCAGTTACAACAACAACTACTGCAATGTCAAGTGCAGTCCCATTTTGCTTCGGTTCTGCAACATCTAATAACCAGCCAACTGGCTCTTTGTTCGGTATTTGTTTTTTGTTTTTACTTCTTTTTATTTTTTTTCATTTGCAATTTCAAAATATATTGGAGTTTGTATACCTAGAATTTAGCATCTTATTGCAACTTAAAAAGTGGATGACTTTTCTTTGTTTTCGTTTTTTTTCCTTTTTTTTGAAATGTTTTTTAAATAATTCAGAGAATTTCATACAATACAAATTTTCTAATATTTTGCCTCATTTAATGATGTGGAGCATATTTGATATCTCAGTTTGTGTCATTTTCACAAATTTCGCTCATTATTATATTAACTATATGGGATTGATATCTGTACCACAGTTTCATTAATTTTTATTCCACATTCTCTCCAAAATTTTCAGGACTTGGAACGTTGCAGTCAGCTGCTACAGCTAATTCTACTACTTCAGCAATTAATTCTGAAACGACTAGCCTTTCTGGACAGAAACCAGCTTCTGGCTTATTTGCTCAGGTTGCTACTACAGCAACTACTACTGTTCCAACACTATTTGGTATTTCTACTGCAGGTTTTTTTTCTTCGATTTCTACAAAATTCCACATCCTTTTCTATGATAGTGATAGTGTAGAATATTGCTACTTTCCCTTCATAGTGCTGGTTATTGACTTCGCATACCATCGTGATCCAGTCGTCACACATGATGGTATAAAAGTGAGGAGGTCTGTTAATAACCATGTAAGATGGAGCCAAAGTATAGTCATTTACTCAATTAATTAGAATAAAGTTCTGTATACCCTACACCAAATAAGGAAATTTGTGGAAATTGCTTATTATAATTAACAAATAGCGGGCGACTAAATTTGATTTCTTTGTCTAACTAGCAAAAAATCTAAATTTATATTTGTTCGAGGATGTCATGAGGACAATCTGAAATATATTAATTTTAGCAAAGTCAACATTTGGTTTTTCTCCAGCGGTTAGTACTACTACGTCTATTACTACTGCAGCCACCACTACTGCAACGTCCTCATTGTCGTTTGGTTCTAATACTACTGCATCTGTGGCTGAAACTGCAACTCCAACTTTGTTCGGTTCTCCTAAACCATCACTGGTTGCAACGACTACCACATCTATTGCATTTGGAACAACTACTCCTACAACAGGTCCCTCGTTTGTAGGACTCTTTGGGACTAAAACCACAGCAGTCGTCACATCTATTCCTACGGTGGCTGTGACATCGATGTCTGGATTAAACGGTACCAATAAAAATATTGGAATCAAGATTTTCAAACTAGTCAGATTGATAATGGCTAACAGACAGCAAGTTACCGAACTTTTGGTCTGTTCAGTTAATTTGAATAGAATAGTTTGATTACTGACATTATTGCTTCCGATAGATCAGTGGTTTACAATTTAACATTTTTGTAAAGCTCCGTTGAACGGCTGAACTGTAACTGTAACCCTCTGCTTCGTTTACGACTTAATTTAAGAATTTGTCATCCTACATTTCTCCCTGGTGACCACTGGAATATCATAAAGTTAAGAAAAATTTAGTTAACTTATTGGAATATGATACAAAGAGCAACTTTAATTTTGCTCGAGGTCCTGTTTCACTTTCTATAATATCTTTGCTTTTACTGACGTTTTTTTCAGCGTAGTTTTTTTTTTTATGTCGAGGTCTTATGGAGGGTGTAGGATTTTTGATTCAAGAAATTTAAATACAATTCCTTCTATAGCTTAACTAAATATTATATCCTTTGGTATTAAACCATCTCGGCTTATTTCTGTTTATTTTCATGACTCAGGTTCTGGTAAAATTCCGCTCCTTATTAAGATGAATTTGCTTTGTTTTGGCTGAATATTCTTTGGTTTCAGATTCGACAGTTTCGACTCTAGCATCATCATCATCATCAGCAATAGCAACTACGACGACAATGCTATCTTTTGGTGCTACAGGTGCAAATTTTTATCTGACATCATAAAGCTCATTATTCAGAGGGAGAAAATTTATCCCATAATTCAAAAATAATTTATACCATTATTTTACCTTTCTTTTGCGTAGATATGAAAGACTAAGAAATCTGCCTTTTACATTTTCTGCGAAGTTAAGTTTTGAATTTATTTTCACCATTTTTCACCCGCTTATTTGTATTCTTTCATTCAAACTAATTGTTTTATTGTTATACTGTTTGCTATAAAAAGCAGATTATATAGTGGCGTGTGCTTAAAAAATGTACATTAATGACTTAAGAAAAAAAAATAGTTTACTTTTTATAAAGTTACTACGTACGAAATGCTTCATCAGAATGGTGACTAGGTTACAAAGCTGCATAGATTTCCACTGATTATGAACGAGTAGTTCATATCTTTTTTTGCGTCGTATAATTACTTTTTAAATAAGTCTTTCTTTTGTAGTACCATCAAATGAATCAGCAACAAAAGTCGCAGCTCTTACTTCAGCTCCTAACGCTTCATTTTCTTTTGGTTCTACAGGTATTTTTTTTATAATTATATATTTCATCTTTATGTGCTTTTCTATGCTCTCATGTTTCTATATTATTTTACTTTGCAGCTCCGGTAACAACAACTGCATTACCACTAACACAACCAGTAGCGAGGTGATTTTCATAAGTTAATTTTTTATAAATGTTATGTATATACATTCTACTGGAATGATCTGATAGTGAAAATTACAGGATCATAAAAAATACTTTTGTTATAAGATGTAGTTGAAATTGTTATGAAGTAAATTTTTGAATTAATTGATACAATTTATGAATAACTGAATATATACTGCTTATCACAATTTGTTTTCATTCTTTCCGATAGAAATCCAGTTATTTTCACTTCACTCATAGAGAAGTTTTCAGCAGTTGCTTCAATGAAAGTGTTTTTCCTTCCACAGTATATGATACTTATTTTCATAATAAAAACAAACAGAAATTTATAACTAAAAACTTGTTGTGATCTTTGTCTACAATAGTGTTTATTTCTTGAAAAGTAAAGGAACATTTTCTCTCGGTAGATTTTTAGACTTATTTTTTCCTAATTTGTTTTTATACCACCGTTATTTGGTTCTAGCATAACTTCAACGGTTTCATCAATACCATTTGGAGTTACACCGACGGCTACATCTTCTGTTAGTACTGGAACGCCTACTGGATTTGCTTTGTAAGTGTCAACTTTGCGCTTGTTTGTTTGAGCTGAATTGATGAGTAATCTGATGTAACTCTGTTTTAATTGTTCTCATCAATGACTTGAAATACTTTTCTCATCTTTTTAAATCTCTTATCAGAAGTCTTTATTAAAGGAATATATATATAAGGAAATCTAATAATGAACTGTTCCAGTGGACAGTTACCAGTAACGACAGCTGCTACAACGATAAGTACTGCTTCATTACCAGTTATGGCGTCTTTTTTGTCATCCGCCACAAGTAGTGCGGGTTTAGCTACTACAGTCACAGTTACATCAGCCGATTCAACGCTTTCTTCGTTACTATATCCATCGAAAACAAACGCAGCCGCACTACCAACGACTGCTTCCACCTCAGCAGTTACAGCAGTAACAGTTTCAAGTGCTTTAGCTAGTGCTGTTCCTGCTGCTACCGCGATTACGTACGTTGTATTCAATTTCAAGTTAGGAGGAAAATCCAGTTTTTGAGAGAGTGTCATCAATTTGAAGTTACTTACAAGGAACTATTAGATATTATTCAAAATCGAAAGGTTCAATTGGAATTGGAAATGTTCTCAGTGTACCATACTAAATCATTCAGGAATGATTTCCCACAGAGCCGTACAGATCTGCTAACAAGAATTTCAAAGTTAAGCGGAAAAAAAAAATTTTGATAATTAATTTTAGTTTGGACTCATCAGTAACCGAGAATTTCTTGATTTCCATGTTGGCTCACTTCGATTTTTCTGTGGAACTTTCCTTTAATTGCTTCTTTATAAAGCGTCTATAAGTTTCGAATATTTGAATTACACTCAGTTCTGTTATATTTCATTTTCTTAACTGATTTGCAGACCCGATAAATCGATCACATTTTCACAATTAGAGCAACTTGTGAACCGTTTGACTCTTGATGTTGAGGCGCAACAGCGAGTTTTTATGTCCCAAGTATTAGAACTGAATGCATATGATCGTGTTTTACGAGAAAATCAGCAGAAGGTGTAGATTCTAGTTTTTTCGCGTTTTCTAAATATTAAACCCATTTTTCTACTTGTTATTTTTAACCGCAGACTATACATATTACCTTTGGCTGATTTTTTTACTATATTTAGTGCTTTCTAATTACTGATAACTTATCTCGAGCAAAACTGACATTAGATTATGTTAGCTTTCTTCCTAATTACCGATAACTTATCTCCAGTAAGACTGACAGGGTCTGATGAGGTGTTTATATCGACTCGGTGTCTATTCGTATCCAGTTTGTTTTATTGCAAGAGCATGATATAAGAATGATTTATTTTAGGTAATTGATGTTAGCGAAGAGATCAAACAGTTAGAGGAAGAGAAGGATCGATTTTTGCATACCGTTGATTTCATTTCGCAACAGCAAACTGAACTTGAAGCTCTGGTCGTTGATTTGGAAAAAGCTTTAGGTCTTAGTGATTGGACGGAAATGGCCCCAATAGGATTACCAGATCCTGGTGTAGCAACTCATGCTGACATGCAACGGCAAGCTATGTAAGTAGATCCCGAACAATTCTTTTGTCTTGATAATGTTCATCTCCTGACTTACAATTTGTTGCTATTTTCAGTCTCCGATTTCATCTTCACCTCTATTTTACTGCATATTATTGAGCTTTTGTTTATCATTGACTGTCACTAACAGTTCCTATTGTTCATACACTAAAAAAAAGGAAAGCCGGTTTAAATTTTGTAATTTTTCGTCAGTTCAACTGCTGAAGTTTCAGATAAGATGTAAGTTGATGATAAAGTTGTTAATGGCTTGTCTACTTTAGGTTACAGTTGCAGTTACAAATTGATGCACAGTTGAAGCAAGCAGATGATGACATTAATGATATCATTGAACAGGTACGTTTTATATCTTTCATAGATATGTGCTTTATGTAGAAGTCGGGGCTCTTGCTGGGTAAATTGAACTTTCAGGTTAAAGAACTCCAAAGGACAACTGTAGGTACCGATGATCAGGCTGAAACAGCTGACCAGATTGCACAGATCCTTAGGCGCCAGTTGGATGCCTTGCAGTGGATTGATGAACAAAGCTGTTAGTTTCTTTTTTTTCTTTTTTTTTTGTTGTTTTTTCCGCATGATTTTTATTCTTTATGATCAGAATTCTATTAAAAAACAGAGTAATCGAAGTGTATGGTTCTTCTTACACTACAATAAGGTTTTCTTTTTTTTTTCCTTTTTCTGTAATTTTGTGAAATTTTTTGTCTAACAGAGACTCACTCACTATAGGAAAAAAAAAAAGGAAGTCATGCAGGTAAATGAGCCGCCACTTCATTCTTTTATTATTAAAATGTCATTGCTTTGTAGGTGATCTGAAAAAAAAGGTGACGAAATTATCGAAAGGACTGTCGAGCAGATGATTGGAAGGGAATTTTGGTTGTTTTTTGTGGATCATTTGTAATGCTCCATTTTGTCTTATTCTAAAGAATGATAGAAGTAGATTAGATTCTTCATTCCATGGAGGTGTTTCAACATTTTTGTCTTTGATTTAAAAGTCAAATGCATGATTATTTCAGTTCTTAAGCTTTTACGTAAGTGGAAATATTGCATAAAACGCGGTAGATTGTTTTTCTTCATAATTTATTCACTTGCTTAGCTCGAGTTATTTTCCCTTTTCTTGTCAAATATATTTGCTTCTTTCTTGTTTTTTTGTATTGACATTTTCATCATTATCTTTACTACAGAATTAATGTTTCATTTAAAAGAATCCATCAGATATATCTAGGACACTGAATTACAAATGTGTCGCACGCAGTGAATTGAACTGAATTGTTAAAGATTTTTGAGCGCTTTTTCTCAAAGTTTTCTGTTCTGCATGTAATGTAATGCTTTTTTCTTTGATTTTTATTTAGTTTCCTTCTGAGAAATAAAGTATGCATCGCTACTCTCGTTAAACAATGCAACTAATGCTAAGCAATCATTTAGCCAACTTATCCTTATCAGTTGCTGGTAAGATGGTAAAAATTCATACAACAGCGAATATGACCGCTTGTCGAGAACTGTTTTTGATGCTAACTTTGTGCCGAAGAAGAAAAGTTTGGAAATTTCGAGGATAATTTTGCTCGGAACATTCAATATTTCCACAGGAAATTTTTTCTCCAGTTAATTTGCAATATTTGATAATGTTAAAGTCTTTTTTCGCTCTCTAGAATCTTACAATGGATAAGCGAATCATAGTTGTTGGATTATCATGTATAGATATGATAAACTATGTGGAAAGCTACCCAGTTGAAGATAGTGACTCCCGAGTAATGAAACAGGTAATGACATAAGACAGTTTTTCCTGATAGTAAGGTTGTTCGGTAGCAGTTCAACAATTGTTTTACAGGTTATTTGGATGAGTGTCTCTTCAAATAGATCACGATTTGATGTATGCATATTATATATTTTTTTCGACTGAGAAAAAGTTTGAGGAGATATAAAAAGAATGTAGTTGTCTAGATTAATTCCGTCGTACGAACTCCCTTTCTACTGTATCTACCACGGAAACCAAGTTCACACTTTTTCTGATAATAAATCTGTAAGAAATCTAGCATACGTAATAATGAGTTGATATGAATCACTCTATAAGGTTTTATCTTTTTTCTCATCAGAAGTTTAATTTGTTGGATTTATAAACTATCCGAATGCATATTACTGCATAGCTACATATTCCCCGAGGGATTCTGAGTAAGTTATTATTGCTACAGATTTGGACAGCTGGAGGCAATGCTACCAATAATGTCACTGTTTTGAATCAGCTCAATTCCCATTCAGTGTTGTTTTCAGTTATTCCTATCGACTGTACAGTCATTACTTCGTAAGCATATTCCTTTTTGGAGTTTTGTACTTCTCAAGTAATCAATTATATTTTTGTGTTTCAGAAATATGTTCCATTGCCTTCTCTGTGACTTTGATTTCAATTTCTCGTCTCAACGTTAAAATATTGTCTCACTAATAGTCTCAGGATAAGTTCAGGCTGTTACTCAAAGTTGGTGTTTCACTGGAACATTGTATCCGTCGTTTGGATGGTGAATTACCGACATCAACAGTTATTGTAAATGAGAAAACTGGTTCCAGAACGATTTTGCATTATAGGTCCTTGTGTTTTACAGCTAGTTGAAATGTTTATGTCGAGAAAGAAAGAGGATAATCATTCGTTTCATAGAAATTAAAATATTAACTATAATTAAATCCGTTTAAGTTTAACTTCAGATTTAGCGAAATCAAATATGAATTTATTGAAAATTGCTTGTTGAGAGTTAAGAAGCACCATAGATTTATGTATTTTATATAATATATTACTATAGGGGACAATTAAAGGAGCCAAATTGCGAAGAATTTCAACGCGCTTTTTCAAATATCAGCAGTTTTTCTTGGGTACATTTTGAAGGTTAATATCTTTTTTCATTTTCGAGTTAATAGCGTTATTGCATTCCTTTTATTTCCATAAACAATATTCACAATTTTGTTTTTTCGAGGGAGGAATTTTGAAAATCTTGTTCCGATGATAGAATATGTTCGTAACGCAAGGCGAAATAACGAAAGGCCAAAAATATCACTGGAATGTGAGAAGATTCGAGATTTCGAAACTCTTGAAAGCGCTATACCGCTTGTAGACGTTGTCTTTGTGTCGAAAGATTTTGCAAGGTATCTTTGTGTTACTAGCATTGTATTCTTTATGAAAATTGATGAAGTTTTCCAATATTTTTTGTTAAATCCTTAGCCGGTATTCTGAAAGCTACGACCCAGCTGGAAATAAAAAATTACTAATCTGTTTAATTTAATCAAAGCACTTGACAATTATTTTTTGAAGGGTGTATAATTTCTGTCTGCAAATATTTGGGATCAAAAATTATAAAGGGGTCGAATTATTAACTGAATTTTTTTTCAGTGGCCGTAGCGGTAATAATATGATGTGCCATGAGAATAGGATTGTGAAGACTCATATTTTTTGAAAAGAAACAACTGCTTAACATTTCAATACATATATGAATTCAATAGAGCGATGAATTCTAATGACTTCAAATTAACTCTTTTTCTTCTTAAAAATAAAATAATATTTTTCGAGAGGATATAAATGCAAAAGAAAAGTGAAATGGGCAAATATTTTCCACTAATCACATATTTGTGCAGTTAAAATGCTATCATCATATTTCATTTAGAAAGAAAGGTTTCAAAAGTAAAGAGGAAGCTGTATGTGGTATACAACAAAAATACGGAGCCACACATGCCGTCGTTATTTGTCCATGGGCTGAACAGGTTCAAATTTAAAAATTTTCTTGTTCCATCTACGAGTTATGAACAATTCATGCATCAGTTGCGTAGATAATTTAAAAATTACATCAAAAATTTTTTTGATTTCAAAATTATAATCCATAGTTATATTAGTATTTTAGAATAATCCATGTTATGTTATTATATTTCATTATTTTCAACAGTTTATTTCAAGGGAGCAGCAGCTCGTCATACTGTGGATGGAGAAATGATATCAGTGGATGCATATGTAGAAGCTGGACCAGCAATTGATACACTTGGAGCTGGCGATTGTTTTCTTGCATGCTGTATACATTTCTTGAATGAGGGTGACAGTTTAAAAGAGGTTCTAATGAAGGCTTGTCGAATTACAGGTAGAAAAGTAGCTAAAAGAGGGCTGCTTGGATTGGATATAAGTTAAAAGAATAAATTCTAAATAAATGAATAAATAAATAAAATTTATCTGTAGAAGTTTATCCAGAATTTCAATAAATAAGTTTGTTTATTCAATGAATAATTAATTTATTTGACTATTTTCTCACTTTGTTATTATTCCAAGGACATTATGAATTTCTCATTCAGTGGGATTAAGGTTTATTCGAATTTATATCCTGGCCTTGCTTTACGGCATAATACCAGTTGTGGGTGTACTTTCGGACCAACTATGATATTCTCTTTACCCCCGAAAGCTGCGCTTGCTTTCTCGTTGCGAATATCAACCTGTAATTAAGAGTACAATCACTGATTTGCAACGTTAAAAGTAAGCACATTTTACAAATATATTGTTGGGTCATTGGTAGCAATAATGCATGTATATGCGAAGTTTTCCATTATTTTCCTTCTTCACTTCGAGTGGAAGATATTTGGTATTTAAGTGTTACTACCTTAAGAACAAAATGCTCTATTAATTATTTTGAAAGTAAAGTAACATATTGCACTACTTACTATCAAAATTCAAGTTGGGAGGAAAACTTATTATGAAAGATGCTATACCTAATCTCCGTAGTTGATTTCTTTCTGTTTAATCTTTAATCTGTTTAAATAATCAGAATTTCGTTACCTTACCATCTTACATTTCCTGCCGTTATTAAGAACCTATTTCATTTTACTGTTTAGGGATAGACAACATTGAATTTGTGGATTTGCACTTTTTTCTCTCCTAGAACCTCACAATATATTGATTCGGTGAGGTTTTGTATTAACCCTGATTGTCAAAATCGAATTCACTAATCCATGCTAGATAATTATTTGACGACAGTAATTAAAATTTAGAATTTACCTTTCCAAGGATTTGTTTCCCTTCCCATGTAATAACACATGGTGAAATAATTCCTTTGTAATCGACATATACCGGAAGCCATTCTTTTTCGCCAAATGTACCACATACCGAGAATGGTTGCCAGGAATAGTCGTAACCACGTACGTGTTCACCAAGTTCGATTAATACTTGCAACGAGCCAACCTTATCGCGATATTCATGTCCATTCCAACCAAATGCTGCGGCAACCTATCTTTTCTACTTTACAGACTATTAGGCGGAAAATTTTTTAAATTCAAACTCTAAGTTGCATTTGCAGTTCCCTAAATAAAAACAGGAAGTTAGAAGTAGTGGAAGTTCAGCATTTTGAAAGCTTAATAACCGATTATGATACTGTTTCTTTATTTTTCGATTACATATCTAAAGCTTATCTTGTATTTTATTATTATTTTTAATTCTAATTTATGTACACCACTTTGCGTGATTGCTTTCTCTACCTCTTTAGAGTTACATATTAATTGAAAAGATCACAATTTGCATTTCAGTGCTCTTTGGGTGGTTTTTTTTAAAGATTTTTCCTGTTTTCCTGGACGACTTCATCTTCTAGAAGAATTACATCATATCTTTCGGAGTTTTTTTCATTTTATATCCCCTCAAGCGATGTATTTGTTATTTAATTAGTATATAAGAAAGATAGATACCTTCCCATTACTATCTTTCCATATTCTACCCATAATTGGTTCACCTTGTTGATACCATAGTGCTACGTATTGATTTGGATCTTCATTTGGTATGGTGTCTAACGTTTTCCCAAGGGCTTGCACTAATTTACGAGTTGGCCATGGATCACCCATACGTATATCTATCCATTCATCACGCATAATTCTTGGTGGTGGTGGTCCAGGTGGTGGTGGTGGTGGTGGTTCCTCTGGCTTTGGCGGTGGTGGTGGTGGTATGTAGCATTTCTTACATTCACAACCAGGTGGTCCACCTTTAATATTGCGTACAATGATAAACATATTATCAAGTGCAGTTCCTTGTAATATTTCTGCTTTACCATCATGAGAAAAATGTGCCTAAAATTTTCACAGTTCAGCATTTCCAGTCCTTTTTTTCTTGTTAAGTAGGATTGAATATTTTCGTGTAAAATTTTTTTCTTTTTTGTTGTCCATTAATCTAATAATTATTTATTATAAATACAAGTGATCAATCGATATTTTCCCTCTTATCATTTCCATATCTTTTGATACAAAGCAGTAAAGATGTTATCACCTTCCATCTAAGATATATCTCTATGCAAAACTGGGATGAATAATTATCAGTTACAAGCTGCCTGTTATGATATAAATGATACACAAAAAATATACTCCTGTTTGTTTTTCAAATAATTCATATTTTTCTTGAAAATTATATGCAAGTATTCTGAATTACGGCATTGCTTTATTGACGTGTTTAATTAATTCGGATTAACGTACCATTTCGGTTGCATCTAAGTAGCCCATCAGTGGGCCATCTTTACGGTGTTTCCAGAAAATTGGTAACGAATCACCGCATTTCAGCATTTGTCGTTCTTCGGTTTTCTCAAAGCGATCTTTGTATTTAATCCATTCATACCAGAAACCAAGAGAATTGTGGTCACCTTTATACTGTAAAACCTAAATTTTGTTTATTACTTAAAATGTTTACTAAACGCTTAATTAATTGAATTATCACTTCTCTTTAAGTGTTAAGTATTTACTGAACAAGCCAGTAAAAATTTGTTTCTTATCAATTACGGGAACTCTCAGAGACGTTCAGTTTTTCATTTACGCATTTATTTCAGCATAAAATAGAATAAATATTTCGAAAATATTGACAAATTTAATGGTTTATTTCAATAAAAAATTGCATTATTAAAAAGAGCGTGTATCCAAAACACTAGAGAAGAAATCTTGTGATTCGAAAAATTAAAAATTTTAAGGACTTTTGAAATTTGGAAAAAAATTTGATGATTCTTTTAAACATCAAAAGAAGCTTTAACTAGTGATTTCAGTTTATCTTTATATGAATATTATTGTGTAGACTATCTTTAAAAATTTCATAATTTATTGCTTCTTATATTTGGCTACCAGAAAACATTTGAAAAAAGCCGATAACACATTTTATCATTTGTAAATAATTATATTTGTGATGGGAGCATATTTGGTCCTTGAATAAGAATAATTTTTAATTCAAATTTACGGAAGCAGACTTGAATTTGTCCGCCTAAATCTTTAGCTCCAGTCAGTTCAGCTTTCTTATATGGAAATGAACATTCCAGGACGCCACCATTATTCCATGCCCGGCCATGAATCGGTTTACCATGCTTGTACCATAATGCTACATACTGATTAGGTTGATCCAATGCATGAACCGGGTTATCCGGAAACGGTGACCCGATTGGACCAAATGCCCAAGCATCTTCTTGCGCTGGTGGGTTGCTCATCTCTACCAATTAATTAGTTGTGTTGTATGGCAAATGGAAATTCGAAAAATAAAATGAGTATATATACACTTCATGTAATTATGCATTTCTTGAAATGAAAATGTAAATTCGTTGCATAAAAGATTGCATGATAGACTATTTGCGTGGTATTGCCCTTACTTGCAAATTTACTCATTTTCCATAGCTTGAACCAATTAAACGAGTAGTCATTTTCGTATTGCACCAGTATTTCCAAACTACAAAATCATGATAATGTTATAAGTGGTAAAATAGTAACAACAATAATAGTGACTTATCCAGTGATAAATCTAATGATATCCGAATCATTATAATCATATTGAAAGTGATAAAAATAACAGCAGTGATGGTGGTAGAATGATTATGACAAATAATAGTATTCGGTCGCTTTTCAGATCTATCTTGTTCAGTCAAAGGCAATTTGACGAAAAACTCTCTCTTTGGTAATATGGTTTCTAGTATTTGGCCTGAAAACATTTATTGGTAAACCAATTTTGGCCTATATTTCAGTTCCAAATGATGCATTAGTTTGAACCTTAACTGTAGACAGAAAATGACGGATAGATAATTTAAGAAAGTTTCATTCTTTTCGGCTTTCGCTTTGTTTTGTAACTTCCACTCATTTCTTCTTTCTTTTGTTTTCTATTTTTCTACTTTATTGTGAAACAAATTTCTTCTGCAGTTTATTTGATCATGAAATTATCCAGTCATCCTTTTCTCTCTCAAATTAATTAATTCATGATTTGAATTTCAACCAATGACACGTCTCATTCTCGAATATCCTTTAGTGTAAAAAATATGCAAAATACAACAATCCATTTGTGCTTTCAAATGAAATGATATTTACTTATTTGCTCAAAAAAATATTTAATTTCCAGATGTGATAGACGATCACTTTCTACTGTTTAAAAAAAAAAAAAAGGAGAGAAAAGAGTGACATAATTATAATTATATATAAGATAATGGATGATTCAAATGATATATTTTCATTTCAACAATTTCAAATCCATTTAATTTTTCTTTAACTATTTCGTTTTCTTTTCATTTCTCTTCCCCAATGAATTTTCTGAAAATCATAAATTTTGTCGTAAGGGCAAAAAGAAAATATCAGGATGAGAGAAAGGATAGAAACGATCAATTGGTGGTGAATATTTGGATATTCAGTACATTGAATTAGAAAATGATTTATTTGACCCAAAAAAAAGGAAAGATATCAAAGATGTGCTAATTACGCAATTTTTTCTATAACCGATCGGCACAAGATTTGATGATACAAACTGATTGCATTTATTTTTTTCTTTTTTTAAATACCAAAACAACTCGAAAAAGTATTTGATTGAGTTTTCCTCTTAATTTCAAGAATCTATCATTTGTTCATTTTCTTTCATCACTCAATCACAATTTATATAAATATAATACTTGTGATGGTGATTTAAGTATATTAATTGTAATTTTAATTTTTTCCTTCAGTTTCTTTAAATTTTAAATTTTCATTTGTAAAAATTTTGCTCAAATCAAGCTACAAATGATTGCTCGTTCCCATCTCCCCTCAAAAAAATGTGAAATTTAGATCTTCATTTTAAAATGAGTGGAATAATAGATTTTGAAACTTTAATTAAATTTTTCTTAGCAAACTTTTATTTATGTATTGTACATTTTTTAATGTATTTTTCCTTAAAAAAATATTATAAAGTGAAAAATATACACACGCGCTTTATTTTCTTTTGTGATGATAAATTCACATTTCAAATTCTTTGGTTCAGTCAGAGTTATTGATATGATAAGATTGAAATTGGAAAGAATAAATAGGAAGAATTATTTTATGTGTATCAGATTGTGATAGAAATGTATTGAGAGGATTTCTATTATTAAAAGTAATTTTTTTGGTCCAGTAAAATTTACTCGCAGCAAAAGAGAAATGAAATTTTTAAATTAGCCCTTTAATGACTACATTATGAAATTGAACAATTTACTTTAAAATGGCGAAATAAAAGAGGATGCTGGGAAATATACTACAAGTAAAGAAATTAAAAACTATTGAATCAAAACGCTTATTTTTCCATAATTTTATAATTTAAATCTAGCTTAGTTTTCGTTAAACAATTTTTCCTTATTTCACTGCTAGTTGCGAAATTTAGGTCTTCTTTTTCTTTCTTGAATGATCTTCCACTTATGGTAAATGAATAAAAATTTCAGATATTTAATCTTTCCTTTTTTTTGCCAATTTCAATCGCCTTCTAGTACCATTGTTATAGTTGGTATTTTTGCAATTTTCCATTTCTTTTAAATTTTATTTACATAATTAATTAGATTTTTTGAACGGAAAAAATATCTCAATTTTTCCTTTCTTCTAAAAATCTAGTTTAAAGTTTTAAAGCAAATTTTAAAATACCATTATTTCGTTTTTATTTATTGAACTCTCAAGAAAATAAAACGAATTTGAAAATTTTTACATTCCACTAAAATGGATAATTTCTGGCAATAAATAGCTTAGTGGTAAATAATTATTACTATTTCGGGGTAGCTATTCATTATTGAAATATTTAATTAATAGAGCAGCTACTGAAAACTGATTTAAAAGTAACACTTTTATTTGAGAAAAAAAAAGGAAAAAATGAATGAATGTTGTTGAAATTGTGCTGAAAAAATATTTTTTTAAACGATATTTCAATATTACCTAGAAACATTCGCTGAAGACTTAAATTTTAACTATAATAAATAACCATGCATTACATTACAAATTTTAATTTTTGTTTTGTAATAAAATTCGATTTATTTTCTTCAATTTGACTTTCACAGCAATTTAATTTTCTCACAACAATTCAATTTTCCAAAGTTAATTTGATTCCCACGTCGTATTATCCCTTTTCAATTTTTTCTTCAGGAGAAAAATGATATTTGGCATTATATTACATTTACTTGTACTATTAATTTGTATTTTTGCTTCTTCAAAATGGAAATTTCACAAGCAATTTGTTAGTTTCAAATCAATTCGATTAGTTTCTTTCTGACAAAAAAAAATATCTTTTCAAATCAAATTGCATCCTTTTTCTACTTTCACTTTTCATTTTTTCTTTGCTTGTAACTCTTAGTATCATTACGATCATATACCACATCATTACATTACGATATGACTTATGAGAATTTTATCTTCCCTTTCACTTTTTCATTTCATTTTTTCCTTTTTTCTTCTTGAAAAAACTAAAATTACTTTTTGCGACAGTTTTATTGGATGTGAAAAGGAAATATTCTTTCGCACAAAAATTTTTCTCATTTTATTTTGATTTTTTTTTCTTTTTTTCGACTTAAATTTTGATTTTATTTTGAGAAATTCTTGAAAAAGGGATGAGATTTCATTTCAGTTTTCTGTGGTTATTGTTCAACTGGTTTCGCATGACAATATCGTGTGAGAAAATGTGCCATCACTAATTGATGGAGCAAATTATATGTTATCTTAAGGATGCTGTTTTTCTATGGTAGCTTTTCAATTACCAAATTTTAAAGTTAGGATCTTTTAAATCCAAACCTTTTCTGCTACTACTGGTATAAAGTTATCGCAGGTATTGCTTTAAAAGTAAAGCTGTTTCATTTTTTTTTTTCTCTGACTAAATTTTCTATTTACATGCATTTTGACTATTATGATCCAACTGATGTAAAGTTCTTGTGATACTATACCATTGAAACACAAATGCTATCTTAACAAATAATATCAGTAGCAGGATAATATATCATTCAAACAAAAGGTATCCGAATACTGTAGTCTTTGAGCAAGTACAGGTACTGTACTGCTTAAGTAGGCTATTGCATGGTTTCACAAAGAGCACCTAGATGCTATGAAATTTGGAAGCATAACTTCAGCTCTTTTTGTTCCAACGACTAAGGTCGATTTTTGAATGGTTTTTGAAAAAGCCGATTAGGTAGGATTAATTGGGATTTGTGAAAATTTAAAGACTTATCCCAGTAAAATCAGTAATAATTAAGATAAGAATTTGCTGTAAAATTGAAAGATTTAAAGAAATATTGTTAAAATTGTAGGTAAACACCAGAAGACGACTACTGTCATTGGAATCTTAATTTTTGATGATTTGTGTGCAATTTATTTACTCTTAGTAATTGTAATATCAAAAATGACTAATGTCTGAACTTAATTGGTTTTTATTGCAATTTAAATCAAATTTATCATTTCAGTTGGGAAGTTTCCATCCTCTTTTTCAAATACAGAAATAAAAAGTTTTCTTTTCAAACTTATCACTTTCTTTAATGTGATAAGCCGATCGCTTCATAAAAATTCCATTTTTAAGGCGAATAATTATGAAATAATAGGATGTGAAAATTTATGATGGGCATTTAATTTTACTGAATTTCTCTTATATAAAATGATAATGAGTAGTTGGAATGAAATGGCTCGTATAGAATGTAAATTTTTAATTAAATGCCAGAATCGACATGAAAATAAATTTATTAAACAATGAATCAGGTTTTTGAAGATTGGTTGTCTCCCGGAAACACTTCCAAATTAATTGAAATTTCTTTATTTCATTGGATTTATATGTCAAAATCACCTTTTAATACTTCTCTAGTGACAGGGTTTTTTTTTAAACTTCTCACTATCAACTTAAAAAAACTGTTTTTTTTTAAAATAAACTTCAAAAAAATTAGAAACCCTCTAAAAATCCACTGCAAATTTGAAAACTTTTCGCTATCAGAGTGAATATAAACGACAAAGTGTTTTTTAATGATAGAATTTTTTTTCATTTCATACTTTCACTCAATTTTGTTTCATAATTTATTTAAAAATTATAAATAATAATTGGTATACTTATTTGAATCTTGATTTTTAATTCAGCATACCTTTTTAACAGTCGATATTGATGGTTGAATGATGTAATAAAATAGTGTAGTAAGCGTTTAGTAAGCTAACTGATAATTCGTGGTGATGATAACAACACTCAGCTGTTAAAACAAATCAACAATAATAAATTTAGATGGGTTAAGGTAAACGATTACTTTTTAATTTAATATTTGGTGATCTTTGAGTGGTAATGATTTAAAGATAAATCCATTGATCATCAACTAAAAAATGAATAAGGGTTCTCTCTCCTTTTAGAATCACTGGCATTTCAAAAATATTACCCAACAGTAGTAAGGTTTTAATTACCTAATTAAAATAATTAACTTTATTATTACAAAATGTTGAGAATGGAACAAATTTGATATTACGAAACGGGTAAATTTATTTTCGTAACAACAAAAAAAAAATGACACAAGAATTCGAAAAACTAGTGAGTAAATGAAAAAATTAATTAAATTATATTAGTTGATCAATTATTTAATTAAAGTAATAATTAGGAAGTAGTTATGAGGAATGCGGATTAAATTTAAAATGGTATAATCGATAAATAATGACGAAATGTTGTTCACTTATAGCTCTCAGTGAAATTAATTCGTTAATATCCAAATTGATGGCCTCATTAATCGGTTGATTGAAGAGGATATAATACCTAAATGCCTAACAATCTCAACCATTCACTTATAATACATATCTATCCTTCTCTTTCCGAGAAATGTCATTAAAGTTTTATTTTCCCATTTCCTAAATCTTTTCATCCTTCTATTCGATGATATTATTCACAGACCAATAAATGTGTCATTATTTTAATCAGCAATAATAATAAAATCATCACTAAGATCATACCTGGACATGTTTAATAATTCACAAAAATAATTATAGCTAAAATTCAATTTTTTTGTAATCTTAGCTGTAATTAGAATTCAATTTAATCTTTATAATATTAACCAGAATAAAATTAATTTTAACCGAATATAGTTTAACAAAATTTGCTCATGAATCAGTTATACTTCAGAAAAATGATATAAATTACATATGAAAGTTTAACTAGAGCAGAGCACTAAGTGAAGATGATTTAATTTTGGATCATTTTAATGACTGATATTTGTTAGTTAAATATATTTCAATATTTCAGTTATCTCCCTTTTCATGTTTTTCTCGTAATCACTCTTATCGGTCCTCTTTTTAATATCGAAGAAAAAAAATTACTTTTGTTTTATTTTCAACTATCTAAATGTCATTTTAATTAGCTATTGTTGCATTAATTTGGCAATTTTATTTTTTAGCTTTGAATGCTTCCTCCTTTATCATTTGCTCAAATTCAAGGAGTGAAATGCGGTGAGACTGAGAAAGGAGAAAAAAATTCTTTCTTTTCATTCCATTAGAATTTCCTGAACTGAATATGCACCGGTATTCTTATCATTCTATTATACTACCATTGGTTGTCATTCACTTTGGTGACATTTCATGTAAGTTTCAAATTTCGAACCTTTCTCTATTAGTTTTGTTTGATCATTGACTATTGTTGAGGATGATTTTGACAACTTTTCGTTTAATTGTTTTGATATCGAACAAATTTCATTTCAATTCACATTCTCCTATGCCATTGCCGGTAATTATTTAATTTAGTTAATAACATAATGATAATAGTAATAATGAAGCTAAATAATATAAAGATAGTAGTGATGAGAACGACTAATCTTAGGATAACTGATGATAGTAATGATGAGAAAACTCAAATTTTAAGCCAATAGTTGGTAATGATGTCATGTAATGATTTCATGTAATAATCATGATTATTTTGCAGCTGAATTATTAAATTGCTTCCCATCATATTATGCTGATGATATAAGCTACAATGATGCTTTTTCATTGAATTTCTATTACACAAGGTAAATTAAGTAGTCTCCGTTAATTGTCCTAATGATATTTTAATTCAATGCAAAAATTAATTTTTCAGTTAAACAAAATAATTTGCGCTAATAATAATTCAAAAATAATCTACCTGATAAAGCTAAATTAGACTTCTATCAAAAAGCCTCTCTTCAAACTTTAAAATGATAGGTAAGCTATTATTTTGTAGAAAATATCGCAACCAAATTCTTCCAATTAACAATTGCATATTATGTTATCAAATCTTCATAATATTTTATTAATTAAAATTTAAGCAATTACCACAGAAACAGGGTGCATAAAAAACAATTAAAATTTCAAATCGAATTTTAACAATGACACAAAAAATTTTTAAATCTTAATTACTGTGATTTCCTAACTGTTTAGTATATTCTTGTTAGATTATACTGTTAGCAAGTAATTGATAGTTAATATTTAATTTAAATTTCATTAAAAAAGGAAGGTTTGAAATCAATGTATTTTTCAAATGGTCTTGATCTTTTTTTCAAATAATTTGAAAAGGATAGAGAAAAAGGAAGTAAAGAGAAGAAGCACCGCTTTTTTGTTATCAGTTATCAGTTGCAATAAAGTGTTTTGAAAAAGCTGCAAAGTGAGTCATTATCACTCAGTGTCAGTTTCCCTTTATTTTTTAATTACAATTCACTTCATAGTTTTTTCCTTGCAATTATTCATTGTGCCACAAGGTACAGATATCCGGACAGGGAAAATACCTTCCTGGGAAGTAAATATAAAACGGAAGGAAAATCAATGATTGGAGATATAGCAATAATTAAAATATTAATAATACGTAATTTCGTTTTAATTATTTTTTTTTTGTGCTTTCGAAATTTCGTTTATGCACCTTTACTATTTCTATGTTTGTAAATATTTAACATATTTTTTTTATCCTCTTTTTTAATCCACTATTAATTTTTAATGTATATTTGAATTTAAAATTTTAAAATTGAAAAAAAGAGGAAACAAAGCGATATGTTAAATAATTAAAATTTAAAAAAGAAATGACAAATATATGAACAAAATTCTATAGTTAAAATAAATGTCGTAAAATGTTTCAATCCTAGTGTAAATAAAACTTTGATTATTCAGTGCTTCATAGATTTGAAATTAAATTAGAATTTTTTTTTTTTTTGATCTGCTTTTTTCATTACAGATGAATTAAAATTGCTTACAGAATAAACAATAAAAGAATTTTTTCACTGTTCAAAAGTCGAAATCGATTGATATGTTCAATACTAAGAAATGGCATAATTATTAATTGTTGAATAATATATATTTATTAATCACTGATGAAATTATTGTTACAAACTTCCAGTGTCGGCATAAAATCGGTTGATGAATGCGCCAATTTTTGTTTCAATCGAGAATTTTGTCGTACTGCTGTATATAACTATTATGCTAACACATGTTCGATAAGTTATGTTTGGGTAATAAATTGCCGGTAAGCAATTATTGGCGTCTTTTGTCTTAGTATCATTTTTTGTTAACTGTTTCCTTAATATTATCCGGAGAATTAATATTACTAATTTTTAATCAAGCCATTCTGAGGTCATCAAAACTAATCCGTTATATAAATAAAAGTGTATAAATCTGTTAACTTTATTGCATCAGATCCGACATATTACGTGATATCCGAAAAATTCTATGTACCTAGTCCTTAGATTATCCTGATTTCATTTGCATGGACTTTTTTCCTGATCAGGAAATATTAGACAACATTGCAGGACTCATTCAAGACGGTATTCGCATTATCCGTCTTCCGCTCGACAACTGGTTCGAATTGCTTGTATTGATAGCTGTAAATTTAACTTAACTGAAAACCGTATGTTTCATTTTTTCCATAATTTATTTTTGTCACTTCAAAATAGGATGAAAATTATTATCTTTTCGAAAAAATCCTTTAATATATTTACCGAGAAAAATGTTCAAAAGAAAAAATATTTGTTTCAAAAATTTCATAAAACGATTCTTTTTGCTTAAAATAATGAAAAATGCTTGGTAAGATTTTATTTTAAATAACAATAAAAGGATGATAAAATCCATTTAATTTTTTTTTTCTTGGATTTTATATATAAAGGCACAAATAGTACTCATGTTTCAAAACTCAATATACAGCGGTTTTGAAAGATTTGATTTGAATTTTTAATTATCTGCCTGGTAAAATCTAGGATTAAAAATGAAGTAAATATTTTAATAATCTCAAATTGTCCTCTTTCATTCGACTTGAAAAATGAAAAATGAGATCTGAAAGGAGAGAAGATGAATGAAGAAGTGTGATTTGGGTTTGTTAAAATATTTCTTCCATTTCAAAATTTCAGCCAACCTAAAAATTCATATTGCAATTTTTGAATTTTTAAAATCAAAAAATGATTTTCCGTTCTTTAAATTACCAAAAATTTATTTCAATAATTGGTTAAAAATCGTTTTTACCTTATATTTACTTTCTCATAACTTTATATTTTGAATTTTCTGAAAAAAAGTGAGAAGTTATGAGCTGTGAGAGTTCATAGCTTTTTGAATGTGTTGATAAATCATATTCCTTCTAGAAGTTGGAAAGCATTTACGGCAGCAGAAGAATATTCCGCTGGAAATGGGTCTTGAAATTACCCATAGTGCAGGTGAACATTGAAATTACCCATAGTGCAGGTAAAGGTTGAAATTACTGTGGTGTGGGTAACTATTAAAATTATTCGTAGTGCAGGTAAAAGTTGACAGTACTTTTATTATGGAAGCATAATTGAATGGTTTTTATATTTTTTCTTTTCAATATATTTTACTATTTTTTGGATTAATTCAATAGATTCCATTCACAAGAGACCTCTTTAATCTAAATTTCTTCCTTTTTTTTCTAAACTTTGACAAAAAAGCAAAAAAATTTTAAAAGACACTTATTGAGTAAAGGCGGATTTGGTACTCAAAAAGCCGTTTCTTCTTTATGAAAAATATAATATGGCTCATTATGTTTTAAATAGTCTGATGCAACTTTACACTAATTTATGAAAATTTCGGTACCAAAGGTATTATTGCTAATTACGAATTAGAACCATCCATTGACTTATGGTCTTATGTTTTCATTTCTTGTTATTATAATAATAAAGTAATTTAATGGTTGCATAAAAGTGATGATTGCTTAATTAAATTGTTTGCTTGAGTAATAAATAAATAAATAACTAAATACATCAATAAATAAGTAAATAAATAAATAAATATATATATATATATATATATTTTATTTATTTAATTAATTAATTTATTTAATAATCGAAATAAAGTTTCATAATAATTCCTTGAACAGTAACAGATTATTGAAGTAATTAAATCAAGGCATTTTATCTTAAAGCTGAATTAATCGACTTCATCTCTTTTAATTACGCTTGAAGTATTGAAAAGATTAAAATTAAGTTTTTTAAAAATGCCAAGTACTTTTTATTAACTTATTTAGAAATTTCTGTTTTAAATAAACTAAAATTTAATACTTTGAGAATTTTTCGATAAAATCGAAAATTCTCAATTATTATTAATTATTGGCTTAGAAATGGAAACCAATCATAAGTAATGAGAGCTAACAAACAGCGCGCAATGATTTAAATGTCTGGGCAGCAGATTGAGTAGCATGTGTTTAATAATTTTAACATATTGTTGAATGTACTACTAATTAGAAGAAAAAGAAATTAAAATTATCAAATATATTAATTAGAAGAAAAAGGAAAAAACATGCAGTGAAGCGTTTGCAACAACAACAAATTTAGTTTTAAATAAAATTTTGGTAATATTAACATTTTTTTCAGCAAATCAAATAAGAAATACAACGATGCCAGATGTTCGATGGTCAATAAATGAAAGTAAATTGACTAGGAATGAAACAACAACAGTAGCAATAACTATCTATGATGAACTGTTAACATCAGCAACAACATCAGCAGTAATAACAACAACAATGACAGTGACAACAATAACAACAACAACAACTGCTAATACAATTGCTGCTGCTACCGCGGAAACTGATATTGCAGAAAATATTGAAAGAAATTCTACTAATAGTGATATTACAACGATAACTATTGCTACTACAACAACGGCAATAACCGCTCTTACTCCTACTACTACTACTACTTATAGTGCCGATTTTTCAATTAGAAATACTAAATTACCAAATAGGACAATTTTAGAATCAGTGGGTGATGAAGGAACAACTTCATGGTGGATTTATATTCAAAAAATGAATGGATATGATAAGCCTTCATATCACAACATCAATCAAAAATATGATCAGACGGGAAGAAATAACTTACAGATTTCAAATAATAGTGCGAGTTATTATTCGAGACAAGATCTTCTTGAAGAAATTACACGTGAAGTATCTGATAAGCCAGATCAGTACAAAGTATCAATTGAACATACGGACAGGGATCAAAATTCAGTTTTTTTACGTATTGGTAATTATGGTAAGCGTAAAAATAAGCAGAAAACCTCACAAAATCAACATCAGTTTCCGTCAAAGCATGATTCATCAGATAATTCAAACGCCAGTTATCACTTACTTCGTATTAAGGTACCTTACATCTCATTAAATAATTTTACATCCGATGAAGCTACAAATGAGCAACGTCAAATACACGGAAATGACGAGAAAACTTATGGTATTGATAAGCAACGACACAGTGTGCATAAAGAGAAATCTGGTTTTGAAAAGCTTCCGGAAAAATATATAGATAAACAAGATGTTTATTTATATCATATTAAAATTCGTGATATTAATCAAGATCTGTCACTGACCAGTAATGCAATGAATAAACACGGAATAGGCCAAAAGAAAAATGCAAGCAAGAGGGAAGAAATTGAAAAAGATGAAAAAAATGTTGATAAGGGTGATTTTTCTGTTAGCTTTACTTTTTTCTATCCTATTCAATTTCATTGCTAAGCTTATAAAATCCTCAATGACATAGTATCATGTATTGACTTAAAATATTTTAAATATATAACAAAAAATTGTATATGTCAGTTAAGTTTTTTTTTCAAATTAATTTTTATTATTCTATTCTTTTCAGCAGAAACTTTGTCATTGGTTTTTGAAACACCTTGTTTTGGTATTATTAGTCACCGACTATTGTACAATGCATCGTATAAAATACTTTATAATGTATCATTAGATCAATGCAGGTATATTTTGCTTCAAATTATCAATACATTGTTAAGCTAAAACAGTCCTTATATTTGAAATTTTAAATTTTCCTTGTACTTAATCGAAATTTTCTTTAAATTTAATTTTAGTATGCGGCAAAAATATTTTGATATTCTTTTTCAATGGCAGTGAAAAGAGCAAGTGCAAAATCTAAATTCTAATGTGGTGTAATGATAAAAACTGATAAAAATTAACGGTTATCTTTTTTCGCTTACTAAAAATTATATTGCCAGAAAAGTGCCAAAAAAATTAGTCGACAAATCATTATTAGATTATCTTTTATACAGTCATTAAACAACTAAATTTTCTTTAATGAACTAAATTAACATTGTCATGCTTGACCATGCTAAGATTATACTCCTCTAATTTTATCTTTAATTAGAAAGTCGCTATTATCAATGATGAATTAAATATTATACGAAAGAAAAATGAAGTTCACCTGCACAGTTAATTCATTTTATGAAATTTTAGCAAATTTCCAAAAGTAAAATGACATTTTTAGCTTAAATGTTAATCGTGTTCAAGTGTTAATTCGAATACGATTAACATTCAAGACAAGCAAACTGGCTTTTTGTTTGTGAAAAACAATTATTACAGGTGTGAATGTGCTAGAACATGGGACGATGAAGAAAACTGCATTGTGAAGTGTAAAAGTTTTCAATACAGCAATTTTGCTCGGAAATGTTTGTTGAATAGCGATGATCACAATGGAAGAAGTGATTTGATATATGCTTGGGATACCAATTATTTTTATCGAGTTTGCACTGCAGAAGGTTTGTTTGTTCATTTTTTGCTTCTTCATTTGCTGATTGTTTTTCTGCCCCAATTAGTTGCTGCAGGTATAATTTAATTACAGAAAATATAATATAGATTGCTTTCTGCAACAGTCAATCAAAATATGCAGAAAATTAGCAAAATATAACTTAAACAATTATTTTGGCAATGATTAAATTGTAGGCAAAGCATTAGTTATAAATATAGTTGATAGGAGAGTGCAATTAATAATAACGACGATAATAGCAGCAATAGTATTTTAAGTAATTTTATGCTACTGTCTAAAATTTCTTTTAAGCCTTTCAAAAGCTGTATTTAGATGTTGTTCAAAACATTGTCCATAATTGCTCAAAACAAAAACGGGCAATAATTGAGCCATTTATGATCCATTACAAAGATATGATATGGAGAGATGACAAAATAATCCACTCGATTAAGAAACGATCAGCGAATATTAATTCATCACTGTTATCACTGCCAACTTATCATGTGCCATCATATTATTTGTGGGAAAACGAGAAAAAAGAAGTTCGAAATGATGGAATGGAAGAACTGATAATATCATCTGATTCATGGGATGAAATAGTGAACAGGAAAAATACGGCGAAAAATTTGAAAAATTTTTTAACTGAAATATTAAAAAAAGAAGCAGAAATTAGAAATAGAATCGTCAGAAATCGGGAAGAAATAAATTATAGGAATCACTTTCAACGTACCACACAAGAACCATCCGTAAATCGAATATCCACAAAAGAAGGCAGTTCCGAAAAAATCCTGAAAATAACTACTGTGCCAGCTATTTTTACGGATAATAGTACTAATAAGCAATCATTAGGACTTGGTGCAAGTGTTGTAGCAAGAAGAAAGGCGTCGGAAAGGGATGAAATGAATGAAAGTGTTGATATTATGACTGTCAACGATGAAGATAAGAAAATCGGTAAATCAACTGGTGAATTTAAATCGGACGTCGGAAAACCAGCAAAGAAAATGGTCGAACTCAAAATTACTATCAACGAAGGAACAATAAGATCAACAACAGATTCAGGTAAATGTATCTAAAAAAGGAAAAAGCAGAATTATTAATTTTTATTGATTTTCTTTTCGAATAATGATAATACGGCAGTTATGGATGATTTCCGGAAAGTTTCCGTATGCATGTTAAAGAATTTCAATTATTTTCTTTTCAAGGCATGAGTTAGATTGGTATTAGAATCATTTCATTATTTCTTATTAGTTGGTGTTAATAATGAATAAGTACCGCATTCGTAGCAAAATTTATTTCTCAGTTCAAAATTTGCCTCGTTTTTTTTATTGGAAAAAGAAAGCAAAAATTTAACAGATTCTGAAGAAGATGATGGATTCGATACTAATTTTGATGAATACAGTGAAAAGAGTAAGGATGAAACAGTGAAAGAAGTCATGAAATCGACTCCAGAAGCTACGGTGACCGAAGGATCCGGCGAAACGATCATGGATGAATACTTCGAAATTCCTGAAGCAGATTCAGAAGATTCAGACAATTATCCTGTAATAGCCGGTAAGCACAACTCATCAATTGTCATGCGCATTGCTAATATAATTATTAAGTTATGCTCTCATTAAAATCTTCCTTCAGATTTATTTCATTTTTTTTTCAGAAAAGAAAAGGAATAATTTTTGAAAAAACCCGTTGGTAAAGAATTCTTTTAATTGAAATTTTTTAATTCAAATTGAAACAGTGATAGTCCATTTATTTAAATGGCACGAAGAGTAAAATTGACAAAATTCCAGATATTAATAAAATGGAACAAAATTCGACACTGACGACCAGAAAAAGTTGTTTTGAGGTATGTTATATAATTCATTTTAACAATTTAAAATTAGTTTTCTACGTCCATTTCCAGTATTAATCATCTAATAATAATTAAAATTAAAGCTATACTTGAACTTGAAATTTGAAGCACATATTCATGACAATGTATGCGTCCTAATTTAATAAATCCTATGTACCTTAAAGTATAACGTGATATTTCTCTGTTGATCTTGTCCCTAATATAATTTTTTCAACTTTTCTTACATAAGGATTATTTGACATGAAAGTCATTCGTTTCGGTTGTTAGTATTTTCTGACTTTGTCATGCCGCTGACTAGAAATTTGGGATATCAATTGCATACCTTTTTTATTTTTAAGCTGATATTCATAAATTGAACTCATACTTAATCACTTCTAAGGTTATTGATGGATTTATACTGAAAGGTACAGCTGGTGGAATTGAGCAAGATGTTACATTCGACGAGTGTCAATGCTACTGTGCTAATAGCAGGTTTACTGATAATTACTAATATGTGAAAGTATGCAAGTCTTGAAGAAACTATTGCAAAGAAGCAATTAAAACTCTTTAACACTCAGAAAAAATACCTTAATATTGAGAGAAGTTTCCATTTTACTTCCAATCTATGCTTCTCGATGATGTAGAGAATTTACCTCACATTGACGGATTTAAACAAAGGGTGAATTGGTTGGAACTCATTTATCATTCAATACAGTTAAAGAAACACAACAGGCACCGAAAATCTAATTGTTGCAGAAGTTTTGAGGATCTTGAAGCTCGAACTATCTTAAGGTAGAATAGTTCGAGTTTTCAACAACTAATCTGTTAACATTTGGCATTAACCGAACCGTCTTGTGCACATTAAGTGTATCATTTGAATAATTTGCAGCAACAATTTACTAGCTGTGTCCATCTTTAGCTTAGTTGAAATTGGTAGAAATTATATATATTAATTAATAAAATATGAGCAATTTTTATTGCATGCAACAAGTGTTCTAATTTTTTCCATCCTGTTAATAGCTCACACCAATCTTTTGGCTTATCATATCACCTTATCTTTAATTAATTCTGTGTGCAGCAATTTCGGCTTATGTGATTTTTAATTGCATTAAACGATTGCTTGTTTTATCATCCTCAAAATCAATAAATTTTCATTTTAAGAATTTTTTCAGTTTAAAACTTGGGACTAAATACAAAATATGCTGAAACTTCCAGCTCGAAAACTATTTATTGTTACACAAAATCCCACAAATGAAGAATTTGGAAAGAATCCTAATTTGATCAGAAATTTTTGTTTCATCTAATAAAATTTTTCTTAAAATAAATGATTTTTTTTTGGTCAAAATTATAGAAATAACGGACGGTACTATTTTCAATGTGCATCTGCAACATATTATCATACTGAACGTGACTGCATCCTGAATTTGCAAACACGGAATGATTTTCCGAAACAGCTTCGACAAAATTTTTCACATCACTATAATGTCAGCTATTTAGGAATGATATGTTCAGTAGGTTAGCTTATATTGCATTCTTTTTTAGCAGCTACTGTTAAATTTGAAAAAAAAAATATTTTGAAATGATTTAGCATCATTTTGGGACAACTGATAGATATGACACTGTTCATGTTTCATCGATTGTTCTTATATTGTACATTTTTAAAATGAAAATTTCTCTAAATGCATATTATTTTTTCGATGAATCAAAGAAGCAATTAGTAGATGCTAATCTAGTCGATGGTTGCCGACAAACTGCCAACATTTCTTCTTCAACGAACAGATCTAGAAAACTTTTTACGCCAGGTTTTTTACGCTAAAACTATGAAAATGTGTAACATTTCCTTTAATTAACTTCTTTAAATATCATTCGCAATGTTTAGCGTTTTATTTTATCGTTAGACAGACTTTCGAGACAAAATAATATATTAATTAAAAGTGCGTAATTTAGCATTCTAAGAGAAAAAGAAGTTAGTTGTTGTGATGTTTTGAAAAACATTGGAAAAACAATGCCTTTTAGTCTAATATTTAAAAAGAGAAACATTAATCAATTTAATTCTGCCACTGTTCATGCTGGAAGATCTGAAAGTAAAGATGCGATATCAGTTACTTCAGCTGCATCAAGCCGTTTATCTCACTTCATTTGTTACTTAATATCAATTTCAATCCTTTTGGTGAAAAAAAAAATAATAATGACGACCGAAAATGTCATGTATTTTAACTCCTTTCTTTTATTTTTCTTTTTCTTTTTTGAAACACAAAAGTTTATCTTAACTTTGAATTAATTAATCACCTTTTCAGCGAATAATGACAATTGCTTCTCAGAAATGCCAAATCATGTCCTCCATGGTACAGCATTTGCTGCTGAAACAAATGTTACCGTAGAAGCATGTAAGTGCTACTGTATGATTGCGAAGGATCGATACGGTATCGAATGTCTGAGTATCGAATATTATTTCAACTCGATGACATGTTTACTTAATAATGAAAGCAGGTAGTATAAATTGACCTTATTGTTTTATTAGATGAAAAACAGAGAGAAAGAGGAAAGGAGAATAAGCCACCAAAATTACCTTTAATTTACACTTATTTTTTTTTTGAAAATATTTTTCTCATTTATTGGAACAAATACGATTTTTCCATCTTATTGAAATATCGAAATAGTACCAGTAAAACGAAATTATATTGAAATGTCGTCATATTTGATGAAAATGGACGAGTAAAAAGGGAGGTAAATAAAGATAAACAGCACAGAAATATTTGTTTGATCAGAAAATTACGCTGATTGATTTTATCGATTAACATTATTTGCCTTTTTTATAATTATTGAATCAATTTTTAGGAATACTAATCCAAAAAATTTCAATCATTCAATTGCGCCTACATTAATGCATAGCTATTTCGATAAGAATTGTTTCGCTGAAAGTAAGCAATCTTTTTTTGGCTTTGTTGCTTTTTTCAGATTTCCTTTAAAAATATAAGGCTCAAGAAAAGAAAAAAACATTTTGTTTTATTTTTTTAGATAACACTTCCGCAATGTATATTGATGAAAAATGTTCATCTATTATGGATGCAACAATGAAAGTTGCAAATTTGTCGTCAAATCCTGAAAATATAATTTATAATAATAAAAATGTCACATTACTTTCTGATGATAAGGTTAAACTTTTTCCACATATTTTAAATTCTTCCTTGTTTTTCAAACTCAAACAAATTTTCTAAGTTTTAAAGATTTAATGAGGAAAATTTTTCGAAGAAATGCGCCTTATAAGAATTATGAAACTTCAGAATTTTTAATTCTCAAGGGTTTCAAAGATCAGGAATATAATTCGGTTGATTGAGAGAAAATATTAAAACACTAATTGGAACGTTAATTTGTAAGTCGGAATGAGATATTAGAAATTAAATTACTTTTTGTTTTTGTTTTTAGTGAAAAGTGGAAAATGTTTAATTGCATGGAAAATGACAGAGCAAGAGTTTTTCAGAGAAAAAAAAAGAATTTTTGGATTTTAGTCTACTTTGAAGCTATTTCCAAAAAATACAAAGATAAATTTTTAGATGGCGAATTATCGTAATGTAAATGATCGCATAAGTTTTAATATGAGTGCAGTATTTCCAAGAACAGAACCCGGTTATATCGTCCAATATTCGGCCTCAACAATAACCGATTTCTATGATGAAATTTTGCGAGGTTTGTTTCGTTTTCTCCCTTTCAAATTCATTTTATTATTTTTAATTGAATTGCAAATATATCAAAATGGATTATAAATTTTTCAAAATTTATTGGTTGTAGTTTAATTTTCGGCATGGAATAGAGCAAATTAAAGTTTTTTAAATTATCAGAATTTGCATTCATTTATTAGAATTAATTTTTTTGATTTTCTCATCATAAATTGAGTATTGTATTTTGTTCTGAGCACATATTAAACAATTTTTCTCTTAAGTATGAGCAATTATTTTTTTTGGTGTTCAAAAATTTGATTTCAGTAGTCCTGAAAATTGATTATCGGCAGTACGAGGCTTTGCAACTGACAAATAATTTTAGAAATTTACTTCCACTTGTGTTACTTTTTCATGCTATTTTTCTTCTTTTTTAAAATTTCATTTGGATTTTTTGAAATTACTGTGTATAGAAATTGGCGAAGAAGATGATGATGAGAAAGAATCTAATGAAAACATCAAATCAAACAATACGGAAACTTTGATGACAAATTCAATAGCCGGAGTTTTGACAAATTCATCTATTACCAGTTCTGCAGCTACAATTGTTACAACAGTTAATTCATTTTCCGAACATAGCAGCATAACTGATGATTTCGGTTTGCTTCGTCTTTCCTTAGTTAAATTTTTAAGTAAATAACATCAATGAATTGCTGATTATTTAATTGACTAAGCAAAATAACTAAAATTTGCCTAATTTCATTTATCAGAAAAAAAAATTACGTTGGCAGTTTATTGTTTTAAAAATGATATGTTTTATTTCAAAATTCCTTCTCATAGTAATTTATAGTGAATAATTAATGAAGTATCTTCTGCCCTAAAAAAAAAAATTTCGGAAATCAAAAAAAAAGAGAAAATAAATTTAAGGTCTTAATTCTTTGTTTTGATGCGAGAAAAAAAAATGAAGAAGTTGCTATTATCTGTTTCAATTTTAAATTGTATCAAAACTTTTAAACATTCTTGTATTTTCTCGCACTGATGAATTCTGTCCTTTTTTCTTTTTCGCAAGCAACAAAAAAAGTTCCAAATATTTTTGCCGTCGTGAATGAATATGACTTTCATAAAATATTTTCATATTAGTGAGAAAGATTCGATTTATTTATGATTAAAAGTATCCAATTAATAAAACAGCAACAATTCCAGCAGACGACGAAGACTATGTTAATTCTACTGAAACGATAACAACAACAGCACCTGCGGAATTTGTGACGTATCCATATGACGTACAGTGCGTGTATTCCGCCATTTACAAGTCATCCTTCCGTGGTTCCAAACTTATCAAACGATTTTTAGTCTCCAGGTTACCAGTTTATTTTGCAATATATTGAGAATAAAATTATTCTTTTTATGCTTATATGAGTGTGTGTATGCACGCGTATGTATGTCTTGATGTATAGGTATGCGTATTTCCGTAAGAAGTAATTGCTCAAGTTATATGAATATTTGTCACATATAATTAATCATAATTAAAATGATTGCTGTGCTGAAAGATAACATCGTTCACATAGTTTTTATGTGCATCAAAGGTTACAATAAAGTTTTTAGAGATATTTTCGTTTAATGCTATGTTTTGAATTTCAATTTAGTTGAACACTACACTTACCTGTATCACAAGTTTTACTTATTAAGTTGGATCAACTGAAATCTATTTAAAATTTTTTTCAGTCCTCAGCAGTGCTTTTATGGATGCCATTTTGAAGGTTGCCGTTCAGCAAATCTTCTTCAAGTTGATAATGAAACAAATTCTTGTGAATTGTTCAGGTATTATTAATAATAATTTTTTCTTCCACATGCGTTTTTCGTACTTTTGCTTATAATAAATTGTTTTTAAAATAAGATATTGGAATTGAAAGTTGGAAGTTCTTTCCGATAGATTTAATTTTAATTAGGATATAATGAATTCATTCATAATCATAGATTATGGACGAATGTATTTCAGTGATGCTTTAATTGATTACCGTACAGCAGATGTATTGGTATATGATAGCGGTAGTGTTTATTTCGATGGTATTAAATGTAAAGAGAAACGTCGTCAAAGAGTACTTACAAATAGCAATAATGATAATAACGATAACGGCATTGATAACGAAAACTATGATGACGATAATAATCAGTAGTGAAAAAGCTGTTTATGAAAATCGCTCCAAACATTTTAAATTGTTGTCACTTCCTCAGGACGAATAGATTGTTTCGAAATAATTTGTGTGTAATATTTCTTTAAATTTTGAGAATTTACATCCCATTGAATCGAATTGAAATGTGCCATGTAATTTTAATGCGTTTGATTTCGACAACATTCTCCAACTATAGCAGTAGTTATTAGAAGCAAGCAAATAAATAAATAAAACAATAAAACACAGAATTATTGATAAAAATTATTTTTTTTACTTTTTTGAAAAATTTTAATTTTATTTAGATTTTTTGGAAATTTTGATTTAGATTTTGCATTGAATATTTAAATTATCTCATTAAGCTGTATTTTGATCCGTAAAGAAATATAAATGTTGGCTAAATTTATTTATTTTTTTAAATTATAATGAGTGGCTATTTAAAAGAAGCATATGAGCATATTTTGTCAAATTGTAATAATTAATTGAAATGATTCAGTGTGCTAATTAATTGGTAATCAAGTTAGCATAATATTTCATCAGTTAGTTTGAAAATATGTTAATTAATTACGCTCTCTCATTTTACAAGCAAAGATTAAACAATCGAAGCTTTTAATGATTGTTGCCAAGCAACAAATACACATATCAGTTAAAGCAGTATCTTATCAATAGCATTTACAACGATTATTCTTATATCAGATTAGTATATAAGTGAAACGTGAACGTGGATCACATGAAAGAATTTTCAGCTACAGTACCTTTACTTAATCCATTGAATAATTCACATGATTAGTTCACGTAGCACTTCACTAATCATAATCACATGTCTGATGGACTAAATGCTGCGTTAATAAAGACATTGCACTAAATTGTAATTCTAGCTTTATTTCAAATAATTTAATTAGTACAATTAGTAATGAAACTTGGGTCAAAATCTAATTCAGCATATAAAAATCAATTGGAAGCTGAAATTGATGTGCCAATTACTTTATCACAGAAAGTGATTATTTGCTATTTAACTGACCAATTTTGATTGATTATACATATAATTTCAGGAATAAAATAATCTATAGAAAGTTAATAATTCATTATATCAAAAGTTTAAATTTTAAATTAGCAGCAATTACTAACTCATGGGGTCAACAAAGGTTATAGGGGTCAAAATATGGAATAACGAAGACATTTTTATTAAGTTAGCCTTTTACTACTTTTGGCTTGTTTTTTTCAACATTGAAAATTTGTTTTTTTTTTTTTTTGTTTCAGTAACTCTCGCAATAAACAAGCAGTAAATATTGCAAAAAAATGAAATTTCATAAGATTTATGAAAAGGCTTAGCTGAAAAAAAAATACTTTTTTGCAAATTTCATGAAATTATATATTTCTGATTTAATGAACGCAGAATGCACTTATGCTTTAATTTCTTTGTTCCATACTTGAATTGATATTATAATAATATTATAATATCATATTTTTTTTTCACAAAATGCTTAACTGTTAAAGTTTACAGCTCAGTTTCTTTTGTGTTTCCCATTTTTATCAAAATTTATTAAAATGTCACTTTTGTTAAAAAAATGAACACTTCCTCTTTTTTCCTTGCCAAATTGTAGTTTCTTTATAAATTTTACTTCTTTTATTTTTGAAATTGAAAAGTGAAAAAAAAAAACGAAAAATGAAATCATTACAGTTTTCAACATTCAAAATTTTACATTTGATGTACATCAGTGTTAATCAGAGGACGAAATGAAATGAAATCCAGTGCTTGAATGTTTTGAGAGATTCATTGGGAAAAAGTTTAACCAGTAATTATTAATTTATCAGGAATTTAAATGGCATAAATTAGAGACAGTAATTAATAAAATTTTATATATTAAATTCAGAGCATTTTTAAATTACACTGTAAAATTTTAGTTCGTTGAAAATGAATTCATTTAAATTATGCCTGAATAGCCAAAATATTTATCCAGTTTTGGTCACTTCCATATAACAATAATTCACTTTTATTCGGCAAATAATAAAACAGTTAAGCAAATTTCGATGCATCATTACCTATAACAAAATATGATGATCAAATAAAATGTCACGTACTAGTCACGTATTTTTTATATTGCTTCCGATAATTTCGATGCGCAAATGGTGATAATCAAATAAAATATCACGCATATAATCATATATTTTTATCCTCATGCAAATTTTAATGAATGTGTTATAGTCGAATAAAATGCTTAAAAATATAAAACAATAAAAAACAATAAAAGTATAAAAATCATGTAAATAATTTAATAAAAAAATAAAAATACAAAAAATCCTACAAATAATTTCACGTCAAACAAGAAACATTGCCACGGAATGACGAAGAATCGGACAGGGAAACAACGCCTTGTTGACATGAAAATTAAAATCACATGACACTAATCAACTCATTAGAATAGAAATTAAAAATATACGACGTGGCGCGCACATATAAATAATACATTATCAGTCAGATATATTATGAATTTCTTTTTAAGCCTTGCTGCAAATCTCTCAGGTATTTCCAATGAAATTAATTTAAATTTCACTCTTGCTTGGTAATATATTCATTAAATACTTTTTTATTTTCCTAGCAAAATCAATTGCTCAATTTCTATCAACAACAGTTTGCAAGCAAAGCTAATAGTAGAAGTTTTATATGAGCTTAGTTTCATGTTTATGATAATAAAGAATTCAAGAATTATTAAATCAATTACATAATTTAAAATTTTGAACCTGACTTTTGTTGCGACGATAGCAGATTTTATTGAATTTTTTCTATCGAATTATTTTATTAAATCATTTAAATAACATAATTTTGCAAAAACCAATAATTCACATTCGTTGTTTGATGATAGGCCAAGTCATTTCTTCATTTATGATTTCATTAATGTAAATGGCCAGTACGAGTGGCATTCCAAGACTGATGAAAAAGAAGTCAACCGCAGGTATGATAA
>PQVD01000070.1:0-14960 GCA_003012265.1 Setaria equina
GGAATGCGAAAAGAAAGCTAAAAAAAAATGCTTCTAAAAATTTTTTTTTTTTTTTTAAAGAAAAAAGAATTTTAAATTAAATAAAATTTTATCCATTTTATTTTTTTTTTTTTTTTTTTGGCTTTTTTTTTATTTTTTTTTTTTTTTTTTTTTTTTCTTTTTTTTTTTTTGGAGTTAAAGTGTGTTTCAGTTGGGGAATTCCGTTCTGTCGGTTACTAGTATTGATAGATGATGACATTCCATTCACCATTAAATGGCCAAACGAATGCGAGAAATATTTCAGGCTGGAAGTTCCAGTATTTGTTTCATCATTCTGTTAACCATAATTTCTGACGTTTTATTTTAGATGCTTACGGCTGCAAGATGCATATCAAATATGTTGGAAGCTTTACCACGTGCATTACCGGTTGTTATCGATACAGTTCCACATCTCCTTGAAAAGGTTCTCAATCCATATATCCGGAGCGCATGTAATAATTGCTGCAATGCAATATGAAAAGAACAGTGGTTAATAGATTAGAATTTGCATCCATAATTGTTAACAACCACTAGCTGCGTACTGTAGATATCCATTTTGAATTTTATTTTGACATTTTAGACTGGAATTTTAATCACCATAATGAATAACTTTTTCTTGAGTAAATGAATAAGTGGGCAGTACACTTCAATTTCAGTTTTGAAATCGGAGAGTAGACTGATAATTCTAGTCTGACCGTTGTAAAAGGTAGATTTATGAAAAATACACTATTTTCGCTGGGTTGTTGCCAACATGAAATTGACATTTGATCAGTGTTGTAAATACCAGTCTCAAAAAGCATTTTGCTAAAGAACAGAGTTTATTGCTTTTTCAGTTGAAACGTATCGAATGTATTGATGTAGCAGAACAGTCATTAATGGCACTAGAAGTTATGTCGAAAAGAAATGGAAAAAACATAATGTCTGCTGTAAGTTTCTGGCACAGCTTTATTCTTAATGTGCAATGTTCATCAACATTACTAGTTATGATTTGATAATTTAATGGACAGTAAAAGAATAAATGGAATCTGGTTCCTATTTGGAATCGTTATACTTTGTAATGAATGAAGATTCCTATAAGTGAAATGGAACTTCGTTTTTGCTGACGATACTGTTAGTTGGGGTAATGAAAAAAAAATTCTTATGAGGATGCTGATATTAGTGTTCATTTGAAATCAGCAAAGTAAAAACTGCTGTGGAACAAGGTCACATGGATCAATAAAAATGGTTTAACTGGAATGGCTTAACGATACAAAAAATTTAATTTAATTTAAGGCTAGAATCCTTTTGATTTTAGGGTGGTATCGCAGCGACCATATCACATGTTGATTTTTTTTCTGTTCCGTCACAACGTTTAGCCTTTCAAATAGCTGCTAATTGCGCGACCTATGTATCAGCTAATGATTTTGCTCAAGTGCGTGAGTCACTAGCCGATCTAACTCAGCGACTTCTAATTGAGGTTATAACGACAAATTTTTTTCCTATACGTTTCTTTTTCTCCTAACATTGTAGAGAATCGTTATTTTCTTTTTTCTTTTTTTTTTTTTCTTTAATGCATATTTTCGTAGGCTTGTGATGCATATGTGTAAAAAGAACGTGATTTCTCAGAGGTATCTAAAGATGGTTGTTTGAGCTTGCAATATTTTTTCAGGACAAACGATGTTTAGAATCAATTTGTGTATTATTTTGCCGTCTTGTTGATAATATGCGTAATCATGCTGACAAATTGCGTGAAATAGCGGGACAGAATCATGCATTGCTAAAAAATGTACAGCAATTACTCCTGGTGCAGCCTTGCGCCGTGGGACCGAACACATTCCAGTCGTTAATACGGATGTTGCGTTCGATGGCATCGAGATGTAGCGATCTGGCAGTAGCTTTGGTTTATATGGGTTCGTCTTCATTATTTTCTTGTTCTTAACTAAAATGAGAAACAGATAAAGAGATACCTGTAGCGGGTTATTTTCAGTAATGAAAGTAGATAACTATAATTATTTAATAGATTGATTGATTGAATAACCAATTAATAAACTGACCGATCGATTACTGAGTTACAGTAGTTGAAATTAATGTTTTGTCATTTCTTTTGAGTTACTACTAAAACATATAATTAAATTAAATTTTTTTTACAGATTTTGCTAGAACTATCAAATTTTTGATTGTTGGATCAAAAGAGGGTGATCATACAGCCTTTGAAATTGTCGATCGTCCACCTCAGCAGTTACAAGAATTAGTTTATCTAGCTGGGTTAGTTCTCTTTTTTGTTCTGCTCTGTTTAAAATTTCATCACCTTAACTAAAAATTTGGTCTGACTTTGACAAAGATCATAATCAGGTTATCGGAATTATCCATACACCCATCATAGCATACAGCTAGCTGTGGCAATTTATTACACGTGCTAAGCTATGCATTTTTGGGTATCGAAATGTTATATCCCTTTATTATTGACACTTGATGGCATGTAAGTTGCTTTGTAGAGCAGTCACAGCAAAACAGTGGCTAGTTTTTTCTTTTTTTGCTTTTTGTTTGGAGTCGTAAAGTGCATGTTTTACAGAGAATTGATGCCACGTTTACCAGTTGATGGGATTTTTGAAATTGATAACGTGATGCTACGTTCGCATGGTGCTTTTTATGATTTCCAGCCGACTTTGTGGTACTGGAGGGATGACTCTAATCAGTGGTTACCGTTTAGTCATTTCGATTCACGGCTTATTGAGGTAACAATTTTAATATAGGTCATTTTAAGTTTTCAAAAAAGTCATATATATCTGCGTAATTTGAAGAATTGCTCCTCTATACATATTTACGCAAATGAAAATTTTTTTTGGTCAGTTTTCAGATAAATAGGAAGGGGCTGTTGTTTAGTTGCTGATATGCAAAAGACTAGTTTAGGTAAAAAAAAAAGAGCCCGAAACTTATTTACCACTAAACCTCCTCCATTATAGAAAAGTGTAGAAGAAAAAGCTTTTTTTGTGTATGTAGAAATTATATACTTTGTAGATGGCATATACAACGAATGAAGCAGAAATAAATCTTCAAATTAACGGAAATGTTTATAAAATTGATTTACAAAGGATGATGCAAAAGAATCATTCGACGGGTAAAGAGCGAGCGATTCAGCGCCGAGCTTCCGTTTTCAGTAAGTTTAATTAGAGTAATTATAATTTTTGTAAGCAATAGAAAATTCTGCTTCAAAAATATTAGACTGTAGTTATTACATTATACATTCTGTGAGAGTATTGGATTTGTAAGAGTACTGAATCCAAGGATATGGTGATGTATTTGTTGGTTCTTTGTCGATCTTTTTCCTTGATGATATTATAATTCGGGGATGTAACACGAATCGCGTCGTAGGATAAATTCTATTCTTAAGTTGTTTCATAGCATTTTGAACATGTCAGTTCGTATTTTCGCTGATTACCCATTTGACCAGTTGGCCGTCGAATATGTTGTTGGCCAAGAGGTCAGTTTAACAGAAAAACTGTTCAAAATATTAAACATTTCGAAATCCACTAATATTATATCTAATGCTGGAATATGTTTTAATGTGTACGGCACATTAAAACATATTTTACAGAAAGTAAGTCAACATCTCCAGAAGAAGACCGACGTTTGGAATTAATGAAAACAGAGCCGGTGCTCCTAGAACAAGTTGTTCAGTTGCTTCTTCCAATATTAGTGGAGATTGACGGTAGTTCAGTAAGTTATCCTTCTTTCCTCGTACGTTTTCTTTGCTGAAAATTTCACTTCACTACAGTTATTTCCTCATTTTGGTTTATTCCTTTCCAGAGTGGTCCAGCACTTCGCTACGAGAGTTTGCGTGTTACTTTAAGAATGATCTATCCGTCAGATGTACGAGTGCTGAAAGATATCTTGGCAAATCTTCCCTTGGCTGGGCATATCGCCAGTGCTTTGGCTAGTGCACGAAGCAAAGATCTTTGTGTTGTAGCGTCTGCGTTACAGTTGGCTCATTTACTTCTGGATAAATTTCCAGATATGTATGAGCCGTTATTTAAAAGAGAAGGTTCGTTTTCTTATGCATAATAAGCAACCTCTATTTCTCCTTTCCTTTTTTTTATTTTAATATTTTTTGTTCCTCTTTCAAAGAGGTTGCCTATTATGCATACTTTTCTCTTCTTGCTTGACGTAGACTTCTAATCAATTACTTTAAACAGTACTTGCTCTCGTTTGGTTTTAATTTTTTCTGCTGGGGAGAGAAGAGAATTACAAAAAGGGAGGCAAAAAATTATTTTTTTTTTGCTAAGAGAGGGGCGTTCACTTTGTTGTTTTATGCATTTTTTGAATAGTAAGATTTTGAAGGAGTTGCACATGAAATTGAAAAGCTGTCTAAAATGAAACTCGAGTCACCAGTATCAGCTTCGTTGACACAACAAATTGCACCGGTCTGTGAACAGGATAATGCTACTACCGGACTCCGAACACGAAGTGGCCTGAAAACACGAGCATCGTCAGAATTAGCAGAAGGAGCACTGTCAACTAGTAAGCCGAATTTTTTATGGTTAACTTATCTGCAAGTACATGTAAAAAGTAAGAATGTTTTCATTAAACATAGACGCTATTTTGCTTTTTCTTCATAATTAAAGAATGTTTATCTGCATTTATCACGAGAAAGCAAATATTTCAACAGTACTGATTTCTGAAATCCATCCAGAAGAAGATAGCACTGGACATTTTTGGGAACTAGGAGTACTAATAAGTTGCACGAGAATTAACTGTATAAATGATTTCAGCTAAGCAAAGTATAAGCACAAGAACTCGTAGTACAACACAACTGGCAGTGTCCACTACAGAAGCAGGTCCAAGTTCCAGTAATGTTACTCGTGTTATCGTTTCACCGAATGGTGGTCGGCATCGTCGTAAAACCTCGCCGGAGAGGTTTGAGTCCTCTTTGTTCTACTGATTTTAATGTTGTTGAGTGGTGCGCAGTTGCGTTATTTATGATATCAGAACTTAATTTAAGATTTTAAGCATGAAAATCTAGTTGAGTCCTACTTTTTGGGTAATTTTGTTCCTCAGCATTTTTCCATATCGTTATTCGTGTCCTGTCCATTACATATTTGTTGTAGCAAGTATGTTTTGTTGGTCATTTACATGTTGATCATCCAACAATTTACAGTAGTTTTTGGTAGGATAATTGCCCACCTTATACTTGTTAACAATTGGAGCTGTACCATCCAAGCGGAACTTATAACTTCAGCATTATTTCACTCGGATACCATGGCTGCTTTGTTGCTTCGGTTTAAATTTTCGGTCTTTTATTCCATTACGTGGAGCAAGGTATGAAAAAAAAAAATTCCTATAGCTCGAAACATACTACTGGAATATCTTTGTAAAATATGTTGTCATTGTTAATTAAGGTTGCTTAGAGCGACCTGATATAACTATTCTCGTTTAATCTGTCAATTATTGAGATAAAATACACTAGTATCAAATGCGACTTAGCTTAACAAACTGTCCATTTCAATCGTGCCATATTAACTTTTTGGAATAGCAGTTCGCTTTAATGATTGGTTCCCATACAAGATCTATGCATATAATATTGTTTCCTAGTTTCAGTCCCATATCACGCAAAGAGTCACGTCGTAAGACAACGCCTTCAAATTTCCTTCATACCTTACGTTTACCGTCATTTCGTATGCCGGGTACATCATCATCAACCGTACATTCACCACATGATAACGCATCACCAAGTACAACGCTGTCATCATTCTTCACTACCATGGGTCAATCTCAAACAACATCAGTACATCATTACCCCGCAGGTATTTGTTATTGTTATCTATTATAGTTGAATGGATTGTGTTGCTGTGGTATTTTGATAAATAAGTTTCGTGTCGTCTGTTGATTTACTTTGCGGTCTTCTATGATTTAAAAGTCTTCATATAATTTTAAGTTTCTACTAAATGTATTTTGTTCAATGGCAGTGCTTTTGTTCAACTGTTCTAAGTGCTACTTTAGGGTCTGGTGGTTCAGCTAGCGCTCCATCTTCAGCTCATACGTCAACATCACGTGGGCGTATGTCAACATTCACGTCATCAGCTGCTGTTGGAGGTTCATGTTCGGCTGTTCTGATGCCATCATCGTCTTCTGGTCACAGCTCATTTACGATGCCATTATCATCTACTGGTGGATCTGCTCTAAGTCATCAGCAACGTGAAATAATCCGTCAGTGGATACGCAAAGAAGGTTTGTCGTTCACGCACATGGTGTCTTTGTACTGCTTGTCTAGATCGTACTAAATATTTTTTAGAGGAAGATTAAGTCAAGAGAAGCAAGGCCCAGCCTACCAAACAAAAAGGAGTATGTAGAGCAATCCATCTCTAACTTCCCCTCTTAGCTCAATATTTTTCAGCTCCCCAAACTAATAATGCTTTTTTTATGATAATTTTTCGCTTAGTTTTCATGACATCCGAATAATTGGAAATTCATTGAAACGGTCAGCAATCATCTTCGTTTTAGCCGAATACTTGATGCAAATGTATTTTTCAACACCATCGACTGGCATCGATGGTTCAGCTCCGTCGCTTTTAAGCCGCTTGATAACGATTGCTGCGGCTCTTGCTAGTGAAAAAGATGTTGGAAGCACTGCACTTATTGAGTTTAAGGTAAACCTATTGCTTGACATATAATATAGTGATGGTGGGTCAATTTAGTTAAAGATACCTTAAACTGACACTTAGTATTTAATCTACAAATTTGGGTATCTGCAGACAATTTTGCTGGAAAACGATGTCAGCGCCTTTGAATTGAATCACAGTGGTGTACTTACTTCCCTTTGTACATATATTACAAGTACCTCACCAGCACATCATCCACCACGTAAACTTCGTCTCAAGCGTTTTGTTGCAGTTTTTATGTCTCTTACGGTAACTTTTATTATTTGTCAGTGCCGTAAACTTTTTTTGGTTTGTAATAGTAGTATAAATTGTTTATGTTAAATTAGGTACGTAACTTACATATTCATTGCGGTGGAAGGGGAAAAGGAGGATTACATTTATTGCTATTTCGAAGAACGTGACACTTATATGTCTGTTTATTGCACTGGAGTTTTTCAAAAAAATACATTTATTGATATCTTGGAAAAAAATTGCTCACATATCTTAAAATTAAGAGCTTGTATTTCCGCGTTCTGTTTCAGCCAGATAATCTGAGACCAGCAGATGAATCGGAATGTTGGGTAGCTTTCGAAACCCTTGTAACGAAGTTGCTCGCATCAGTAGCACAGCATGAACAGTTCCAGGTTATGTTTTTTGTCTTTGTAGCTTGAACATTGATTTGAAATGGTTATAAGGAAGTCTTAGCGATTGGTAAACTTGTATGATATATTGTTTTCTTTTCATTATGATTAATTTTCCATTAAAATTTGGCATGCTTGATCATGTAAATTCAAGTTGATTAATTGTGGCACCATTTATTCAGTGGGAATTAATAGAGTGATTCTTTTAGGTAAAAGTTACTGATATGGGTGGAATTGTAACGGGTAATTCTGGAGGAGCTTTACGTGGTTCACAAGCATTGCGCTTTTTCCAAACTCACCAGATTCGGGTATGTTCTTATTTCAGGACTGTTATCTGTGCGACATTTTTTTAATCTGTCGTGATTTTCAAATTGTATGTGAATTTCAGTATGGGTGTTTGCAAGGTGTTTTTTTTTTATTTCAGTGTAATTTGAAGCGGCATCCAACTTGCAGGGATTTGAAAGAGTGGAGACATGGACATGGTTCCATAAAGGTATTTTTATTAGAACGCAAATAACTATTGGCATTTGACCAATGTGGGTTAATTTGATATTGACATTGTAAATTTCTAATAAATTGGCTTGGCTCTTTGGTAGTTTCACTACAGTTCGTAACAAGTAACTAATAACTGCATTAGAACGGGGCGATGTAAAATCTAGTATTCATTTTTCCAGGTAGATCCGTTCACATCAATTTCGGCTATTGAAAGGTATTTGTTGGATCGTGGAATTGGTTATGTGCGCGCGGAAGACTCATCTGGTGATGAAGATGGCAGTGATGATGATGAAATGCCTTCCGTAAGTTAATTTTAATTTGGATAATGATTTTGAGTTTTTTCTACAATTAAATTTAATTTGAAGTTGAATTTTAGGAAGGATCAGTATCAGGTGTAAGTCCTCAACCTAGTCGTATAGAAATATTAATAAATGACGAAAAAGTCCCGGGGCATATGTCAATATTGCAGGTTTGTTTTATGTTTTCTTTCTTTTTGATAGTTTAGCCATTTAACAGTGGTGGTTTCGACTATTAAAATTAAAACTTTTTGATTTCTAGTTTTCTTCTAGTCACTCTTAATTGGCAGAGAAAGTGAATATGATTATTTGATGCTTTCTAAGAGAATTGATTGGGAAAACTTTTCTATAGGCATTGAGACAGTTTGGACAAGTAAATTTGGGTGATAATGCGGATCATTTCGCGGTTGCAACGGGTATATGGGTGAACACCCATACTCTGTATTATCGGGCTGCTGCGCCGACACCATCTGAAGCATCTGAAGAACAGGCAGCAGCAGTATCCACAGCTAAGTCATCCTCAGGGAAATCCGAAAAGCGAGAGAAACGACCAAAAATCGATGAAAAATTATGGATTGGTGAGGATTTATAGTACACATTGTTCATATAATTGAACGACAAGTCGAATGACTAGATTTACTAAGTCTTTAAGGGCTGCATATTTTTCGTGTTGTTAATACTTACATATGAATAGGTTTTTTTAAAAGATTTATGATACCATCCATCGGATTAATCGAATTACATATCCAGCTTTATTAGGTAGTCGATTGACCGTTTCCTTGTTTAGTTAAAATTTGTCGATAATTTCCTATTGTGCGTTGTTACATTTAATTCCTTTATTTTTCTTTTATTTTTTGAATTTTAAACTGTTTAGTTTAAAATTCTTTATTTTTATTTTCCTTTTATTTTTTATTTTTTTTTGTTTTTTTTTTTTAATAAATTNNTTTTCCTTTTATTTTTTATTTTGAAAATTTGAACTGTTTAGTTACCATTTTTATGACAACCCTAACGCCTACAAATTGTTATTCATTCAGATGGAGAAGTTCCGGTAAGCGCATCCCCACTGGATCCATATTTAACGAATATCTTACCGGTCGATGTAGATGATCCCTGTGTGCCTTCACTTGTTCTTCTACGCTGCCTTTACGCACTTAATCGTTTTTGGTGGATACTGTTTGATGACGAAGATGTACCACCCACTAGCCACGCACCACTTCTGCCAAATATGTGCGTGTTTTATTATACGTGGGTAATAAAAGACAAACTTGTTTGTGTAAAGAAAAAAAAGATTTGATTGAGGGAGAACTCATTCTGTGACATATGCGAACAGTTTCGCTTAACTTCGAGGATCAAACTTTTTTCATTTGATGAAATTGAAGAATTATACAATTAATGTCTAGGTATAAGGGCTGAACAGTTCTCGTGATTTTATTTTTCATCTCATTTAGAGCTTTTCACTCATCGAAACTAAATGCAAAAATGGGCCGTCAATTGTCTGATTTCCTGTCAGTTGCAACTCAGCAAATACCGCAGTGGACGGGTGATCTAATCAAAGCAGTGTAAGTTATCAGTCTTAGTGCTTTTTTGTCATAGTTATGAAATTGGATTTTAAAACTGTAATAAAGTGTACAATATGACATGACTTACTTATCCTTGATTGGAGTTTTCTATCCTAAAATCGTTATAAATAATGTTGAACAACCGACCTATGCTTTCATAATGATTGTTGAACGAATTGATATTTAAGAGTTCATAACTAAGCCGAAGTTGTTAAGAGGATTAATGATGAAATTTTCCTTTCGGTCCCCATGTTTAATTGAGTGTAGCTAGTAATTATTACACTTGACCTCCACGAGGGACTAGACAAGTTCATTTCATCGTATGAAGAAGACCCAACTTTTTTTTTTTTTTTGTATTTCGAGAAATTCATTATTTCAGGCCTTTCATTTTCACATTTTCATCCCGACGCAATTATCTGTACTGTACAGCTTTTGGACGTGATAGAGCTCTGATGCATCTTGTTAATCAAACGGACGGTGCTCAAGGTGATGGTGAGAGTGGACGTCTGACACCACGTCTTGAAAGACGTAAAGTGTCGGTACGTCGAGATGATTTGCTTCGCCAAGCTGAACAAACTCTTCATCATCTTGGATCCAGTCGGTTTGTTATACTTCACGGATTTCACTATGTCCTTTTTGGCCTTTATTGACTAAAAGAAATATTTCCTGCTTTAGAGCAATGCTTGAGGTTGGTTTCGAAGGAGAAGCGGGTACTGGTTTCGGTCCAACATTGGAATTTTATTCCACTGTGTCACGTGAAATACAAAAATCATCATTACGTCTTTGGCATGGTCGTACCGTAGCAGCTGCGGCTGATGGCAAAGGTTAGCTTGGATCAATTATAAGTGACATCTTGTGATTCATGATTGCCTTAGCACAGTGTTGCTAAGCTTTTATCATTATTTTTATCTTTAAATTTTAATTTTGCGATTATTCAAACGTTGTGTATGTTTTAGATGGTCCAACTACCAATTATATCACCGCATCTGCCGGTCTTTACCCTGCGGTCTTTTCCTCACAAAGTGCCAAGCAGCGTGATGCTCGTTCGAAAAAGTTCGAATTTATTGGACGTCTTTTAGCACAAGCTTTAATTGATTCACGTATGGTAAGTATTTCTTGTGCAAAATATTGTTTTGATTAATTAATGAGGGTCATAAATTGCTGGAATATCACACAATAAAATATATCACTGACGAGCCAAGCGTTTTGGCTGCAATATAATGTTGGCTTATGTTGTCCTCACTTAATACTTGTTTTCTTGTTTTTAGCTGGATATACCGCTTAATCCGGTATTTTTCAAATGGCTTTGCGGCGAAGATAAAATGTTTGGCTTAAGTGACTTGGAAGTTTTTGACAAAAGTTTATACCAGTCATTACGTGCATTAATTCTCACGGACCCAAATGATTTTGATTCACTTGAGCAGGTAATATTTGACATATATTCTATGTAATTCATGCTTCTTGTCTGGAAGAATTCGATTAGGTTATTGCAAGCTGTAATTGAGAATCTTTTTCATTACTCCGTGTATTGTTAATGTGATTTTAATTTTCAAATACTTTGCAGCAGAGACAATAGCATAGAAGTTTGCTGAATTCTTCATTTCCCTCGTGTAAATTTGAGATATTGCAGATAAAGTTTAAAAGTGTAGAAGAAATTATTTGTGAAGTTATGATTAGATTTCAGTTTTTTTTTTTTTTTGAGACTCTTGATATTTTTTTTGCAGTACTTCACTTTGCCGGGGGATGAAAATTTCGAACTTGTAAAAGGAGGAAAGAATCGACTAGTGACCAGTTCGAACGTAGCTCAGTATGTTAAGGTATTTTTCAGAATTTTAGCCTCATTTTAAGTCTTTGAAGTGATTCCCGGTTTCTTTTGACATATCAGTGGAATAGTATTTTCGTTTTAAACATTAACCAACTTTGTGCTGTTGGCGAAGCTGCTTGTTGATTTTAATTTAAAAAGTCGAGAGGTGCTGTGGTTCACAGAATGCCAAAAAAAGTCAGCGATTTGAATTGTATACTTGTTTTTATATTTGTAACTGCTTCAGTTTCTTCTATGGAGGGACAAAAAAAATTATAAGAAATGTTGATTTCAGTTGGTAGCCCACTGGCTCTTGGTTGAAGGTGTACGACGCGAGATGGAAGCTGTACGTAGAGGCTTTGAAACAATTATCAACATCGAAGACTTAGCTTGTTTTACACCTGACGAGGTCATATATGCTATTTGCAATCTATATTTTATTGCTCCACTGTAAAAAGTAAAAAAATAAATTTCTGCGTAATTTTTACGTTACGTTGATAGTTAATTAGATAATTTGTTTGCTCATTTCTTTTTCTTTTTGCTATTATCAATTTATTGTTCTACAGATGGAGGAACTGTTTTGTGGTTGTTCGGAAGAGACGTGGAAACGTACATGGAATGAATCAGCATTACAGTCAGCAATAAAACCAGATCACGGGTATACACATGATAGCGATCAAATACGGTGGCTTGTACAGATGCTTGCCTCTTATGATAATCAACAGGTTTTATTGCTTCGTTTTTAGCCAAGTTATTATTTTACTTGCTAACCCAGAAGTCGGTTGTCTTTGCATACGGTTTAATCATACCTGCATTGCTTAGTAGTAGAATATAAAAAGAAGCTTCAGTATACAAGAAGATAAAAATAGTCTTGTACATGAATTTTAGATTAAAATTTGAAAGTTCCAGTGCATTGATTTTGACTTTTTTGCCTTGCTAAATTTGTTTGTGTTTAGCTTCATTAACAGGAGTATATTTATGACCAGATGGTTATATGAGGGATATCTCGATTGGATAGTTTAGTTTTTAACATATTTGCTTCTTTGTTTTTTTTTTTCTTGCATTTACTTCACTTCTTTTACAGCAGAGAAAATTTCTACAATTTGTGACGGGTTCACCAAAACTTCCAGTTGGCGGGTTTCGATCACTGAATCCGCCGTTAACAGTTGTAAAGAAATCGGGCTCCTATGGAAATGGCGACGATGAGCTTCCGTCAGCAATGACGTGCTACAATTATTTGAAAATTCCAGCATATAGCACCTTTGAAGTATTCCGGAAACGATTTGATGTAGCACTACGTTTTATTTACAGTTTCCATCTAACGTAGTCAAATACTGCAAAACTTTATCCGAATTTTATTGTTCCTTATCATTCTGATGTACATTATTGTCATTGTTACTCTACGATCTACGTCGTCGTTCCCACCATCTTTCTTTAAATTCTTTTTAATTTCCTTTAACTTCTCCAGATCGATCCTAACTTCTTTAAGTTCACTATTCCTCTGGGATGGCTCTTTGTTATTGTCGGGATTTCTTTTCATTGTCTGTATATTTTTTAGTACCGAAATTCTATTCCGTGTTTAAGGTTGCGTGGTTAGATTGCATCTTTTTTTTGAATTTGTTCTACCGATTTAGAAAAGCAGTAGCCGTAATAGTATTTCTAATATTGTCCATGATAATGGTAAGTAATAGTTAATCAAAAGTGGTAGTGAAAACAATTTAATATCGTAAAAATTGTTATATTTGCTTACCCCCTATGTTTTGTTTCCTTCATTTTGGTGGTCATACATGTATCGTTTTTTCTGCTGATTAATGAACTTTTGAGCTTTCTTGTAGCGGTGCTTCCAATTTTAAATGATTGGCTAATTAGTCGACTGATGTTATTAGAGATTGGGCATCTCATTTTTTTTTCTTTTTTTTTTTTCTTTTGTCATAATTTTTATTTTGCTTCCGGGAATTTAAAATTTTCGTAGTATTCCAGGCGATAACATTTGAAATTTCGAAGTTATCATCGATTGTTACGATTGTGAATTCTAAAGTTTGGATTGTCATCAAGTTTTTGCTGTTGAATTTAAAATTTTAATATTGCTGTGATGCTACGGGTTAGTTTTTAGGTGAAGAAGAGAGGTTTAGGTTTCGTTTCTTCGTTTTTGACATAGGTGTACCATATTTTTTTCCCAAGAATTGATCCTCATCCATAAATTGTCGCCAATTTTCAGCTCTACTGAGACTACTTTGGTCAAAAAATCCTTGAATTCTTTCTCTGGATATCTTGCAGGGTTTACAGTTTTTCGTCAATGTTTCATAGCTATTTCAGTAGTCTCACATATCTTCATTGAATTTTTCCACTATGAATTTTGAAAAAGCAAAACATGTAAATCGAGTTTTTCTCAACAATTCTAATGATAATATTTAAGTCAACGAGAAATACAGAACGTAGGAAAAGCCTTAATTTTTCATTTGTATGGTTATTTTTCTTTTAAATCATATTATCATTTTTCTTTTCATTGCAACACTATTTGCATACATACGGTATCAAAAATTGTTGGGATGTCTTTTATCTTGAATTCTGAATTTTAAAAGAAAATTAGCGAAAGTTATTTGGTTTTAGTCAGTTATGTGCAGAATTCTCGTTTGTATATCATCGTCATTATTGTATCGACGATATTTGATAGCAGCAAATATATACTGTTTATATATGCCATTAAATCTTTTTTTCCCAGCTTTCATCCATAAAATAATATTTTTCCCGAAAAACATCTCGGTCGTTGTTACAGTTTCACGAGACGGAATTAATATTTTTTCCCTCTCTCTCTCTCTCTCTCTACCTCTCCCCACTTACTGATGCGCTGCGTAAGTTATAATTGCGACTTGTCTAACTGTTACAGAAGTGATGCAGCCATTTTATGTTAATTCCAAAATTACTTCGCAAAAAAATGTTTCGCCTATTTAAATTAAAAAAAAAAAAAACAGGGACTGTTTGAATTATCTGGGAAGACTTACCTTCATTGCAAGTATTTCGTTAGGTAACTTTTTGGTAAATGTAATAGTTTGATGTAAAAAATGAATAACTGTGATCATATTCATTTTTTTTTTTTTGTAAATTATAACATGTGGTAAATGAGGTGTGTTCAATTATAACAAATTTTAGCAAACTATCTAGAAATAATGGGTTAATACCATACATAATTAAGTGTATTATTTTCCAGGAAACTAATTGATTATTTGTGTTATATTCATTTTGATGAACCTATGAATTAAGAAGTCAAAATAATAAAGAAATACATATAGCACGGGAATTCAACTCCGAATCAAAGATGTGTTTAATACGACTTTAAATTCCGTTCCGAAATTTTCATCAAGTCTAACACAAATAGGCAACGACATGGACAAAGATTTTAAAGTGCCAGTTCCAACATTTTTTAAGCGGCAGCAAACCATTTTTTTGCTTTGATGACGATATACTATGAGTGAGATTTACAAACCAAGCTACAAATATCCTTAAAAAAACAGCAATTAAGTTTTAAATTCGTCTAG
>PQVD01000074.1:2191-13850 GCA_003012265.1 Setaria equina
AATTTTATTTTGCAAGAAAATTTCAAGTAAAAAATTTGAAGAGTAAAATACGAAAATGCTACCTATCATTACCGAATGGAATGCACTTGAACACTTCCGCAAGCTATTTTTTTTTTTTTAAATTTTGATGTTGATTAGTTAGAATTTGAAATATTTGCAAGTTTTGTTTAAAAAAGAAAAAAAACAAACTGAAGTGAAGATTATTTTTAAAAGAAAAAAACGAAGTTTGGAATTTTTTTTTATCGCGTAACATAAAAAAATTAAAATGATTTCACTGTTATTTGTCGTTGTAAAATAAATAAACAGTGATGTCATCTATCATATCCGGAAAATTAAATGGAAAAAAAGAAGTGATTGTTCGGAAAATACGATGGAAAAAGGAAAATATTTATCCGGAAATATTCACCTACATTATTAATTTTGTTTCTAAAAACAACGGAAACATGAATGGTCGGTCCAGCGCCGAAATCCAACAAATTATCACTGGAATCAATCCGTTCAGCTATGGTCGGTAATAACATTATCATCATTTGCATTGCTGGATCATCAATTCGTTCATAAAAATCCTTAATTACTTCATTTATTGTTCTTTTTCTTTTTTGCGAATTTTTTGAAAAAAAATTTGAACTTTGTTGAAGAAAAAAGAACGAAGTTTAAAGCTTTCTTTTTTTTTCACGTCATAACATAAAGTAAAAGTGTTTTTATTTTTTTCACAAGAAAAATTATTTCCAGTAACTGATTTTTTTTTTTGATATTTCATTTGTTTTAGTTAAAATTTTTTGGCATAAATCTTTTTATTTTCCACTCGTTGAATTTTGAAAGGAAAAGAAAAAACACAAAAAATAAGAAAAGAACAAGATGAAGCAAATGAGTAGCCTAGAATGCTTTGGCTTTGCAGCATGAAAAGCAGGGAAATGGGCCAATTTCTCTTTAAATCATTACCAGTTCAGTTAAATTAATTTATAATTTTGTCGAAACGATCTTCATCATATTTCAAATGGAACTAAAAAGCTACCTTTGATATTTTGTTTTGTAGAAGAAATGTTAAAATTCTAAATTAATTGAATATTTATGATTACATAAAAAGCATTTACTTAAATTTTCAATTTTAATTATTCACTTATTTCTTGTTGAATAATAACTAATACGAAAACTAATGCTACAAGGGGTATTATGATAATATGATAGCCGCAACTGTGATTGATAAAATTTTTATATTCAAAATGATCTAATCTCAAAGTTAACTTGCTTATTACATATTTTCAGAAAGCAAATAGTAAATTTCATCAAACTTTAGCATTTCTTCCAAAAATGGAACACTTTTACAGCAAAATTTAATCATTCAACTTCATAAATTTAGAAATATTAACCCAAAGGTATGCTTGAGAATCAAAATTGCTTTCCAATTTGTCCGGTCCAATCATTACATTCTTTTCAAATGTCATCACTGTCAACGGCAAAACTTGAAATTTCTGAAACTTCAAATAATCAGAAATTGTCAAAATTTAGAAATGATTGTTATTTTCATATTTTCGAAACTATTAATGATTAATTGAAAATGAGTCATTACTCAATAATGCATTTTAAAACGCAAATAAATGGCGATCTCATAAGTAATGTTTATCACTGATAATAATTGATGATTATTTCGATGTTGATTTTGAGTAATGTTTTTCCATTATATGTGATTTTATTTCTGCCAATTACCTTTTTTTGTTGATCAAATTATTGTTTGTTCTATTAATTTTTTAATTAATTGACTATTTATTTTGTTTTTCTTCCCGATTTTTGTTTTGATTTTTATGCAATTTATTCATTTCGCTAACATTGCTTTAATCTGATAATCAATAAATTAAAATAGAAGAGGGGAAAGTGAAAGGTGTATGGAAAAATATGTTTATCAGAAATCAGAAAAACTGGAAATTTAAGATTTGGAAAGTTTGAAACGAATTTAAACTAATTTTACTAATAAACAATTGTAATAGAAATGTGGTTCAACAGAAGATTTCTTCATAGCTGGAAAGCTTTACACTATTCACTTCTATAATTATTAATAATTCCTATTAATTATTCGAATATTGTCTCATTTTCAATAAAATACAAATGATCGATCTTACTTGCTTGTCTAAATGACACTTTATTAATTGGTATTAAGTAAAATAAATTTAAATAAAATATGGAATACTTTAGGATATGATAAACATCAAAATTTTTGTTCCTTCAATTTTTATAAAAATTAAAAATAAAATGGAATAAAAATGATGGTAAAATTAGAACTGAAAGAAAGATCAACCACTCTGTAAGACCTGTAACAAAATTCTTAATGAAAAATAAGCTGATGTAAACAAGTTTCGAATTAATTTTTCAATTAAAAATATTAAATTCGAAATATGATAAAAGCAAAGGAAAGTTATTCATACATGATATTTTGTATTATTTCGTNNAAAAAAAAAAAAACTTTTTATGTTGATCAAAATGAATTGCGTAATTAAGCAAATGAGAGGCAAAGAAAGAAGATTGCTTCTGTGGAGACAAATAAACAATTAATAAATTAAAAAAAAATTTGAAAATTTTTTTAAATAACAAATTTTCGTTCCTTTTATATTTTGTTTAAACGAGCCACCTGTCAGTTGCATTCTCATAAATCAACTGTACCCTCTCGTGCCACCATTAACCATTTTATTTTTGATATCTAAATGAACAAGTTCATTTTCTTTCTTTTTTTAATCTTAAGTACTAGTAGTGAGGAAGAAGAGAAAAAAGATAATATTGATGATGATCGGGATATATGATTTGTTAGTTAGAACGATTTAACACTCTCTGAGAAGTTATTAAATTTTTCTAATAATTATCAATATTTAAAACAGCGTTTAATAAGTCAATTAGAGAAAAATATGATAATGATTAATTTGTCTCCTATAAAGTTAACTCCCGAATTTATCGATTTGTCGATATTTGATGATGAATCAAAGAATTTAATTAATAAACTAGAAAATTTGGAATAAAATAAATTAAGTCCAATTAATTTTAAGACCCTCTAGCAAGAATGATAAACTATGAAGTTTGGTGTAATTTAGGAGTTGCATAAAAAGTGTTGAGACTAAAACTTGACAGAGACAAGATTTATTTATTTTGCTTATCCTTGCAAGCTGTAAATTGGGAATTACATTTGAAATTTCTGAAAAGGAAAATTTGTCTAAGTTCACCTTATGAATAGAAATGATTTATGTGTTTAATTATTTCTTGTTTGAATGCTAAAATTAAGATATTTCTATTAAATTTCCTTGAAAATAGATATTTCCAAGTAGTATTTGTTGATTGTAAAGATACACATTTGTTTTATGCTAATGAAATGGAACTTAATTGGAATTTGGAAATAAAACAATGAGCTAATTTGTCGGCTTGTTATTTATATAGCATGTTAAGTTTATGTGAAATGGATTAATAAATATTCTTTCTGATGCTGAAATAATGTCAAATTTAAAGCAAACAATTATTTTATATAAGCAAAATGATTAAATTTTCTGTACGCAAATTTATAAAGTGATATAAAAACTTGGGAAAGTTTGTAAACATAATTTTTCTGAAAAATAATGTTAAAATATTCAATGATAATTACTTTCATTAAGATTTAAGACAATGGGATGCATTTTCGAACATAAATGAACAGCTAATTGTAATCATACAGTTATCAGAAATTTTTCCACAATTTCTTTAAGCACATGAGAAAGCTTAGCACACTTAATTTAAACGAAATTACGTATTTCTTATTTTTTTTTTCCAAGATTTGTTAGCACTCGATACGGTAACTAAATCTTTTGTAGAATGTAGTCTATCATTATGTCATTTGATATAGTGGCACTTGTACTAGTTGTTAATTAATTATTCTAATAGGAAATTTGCGACATGATTAATAATAGACTCATCCTAAACCAATAAAAAAACAATGTAATGATGAATTCGTGATAGAGTATTTTTCGGATATCAGCACTGATAAGTTTATCTGACCACAGCATTCACGATTTTTAGTAATAGAATTGAAAAAGAAAAGTGATTGATATATGCATCGTACAATTAGGAAAACAATAAATTAGAAGATTAAATGAATTCAAAACAACGTACATCTCTAAGTAGAAAACTCATTTTCTGTCTGGTTAAAATAGCAATGAAATACTAAAAATATTTATAACTGTGTAAAGTTGAAAAATAATAAAAATCAACAAAAACTTGCATTGCTTTTATTTCCAATCTTATAAGAATGCAACGGCACATTGGAAATTTAAATTTGAACTTAATACTGTTTATTTATTTGAATTGATTAAAAACAGATAATTCATAACATTCAAAAGACAACCTATATTCAGGTATTTCTTTTTTTTTCCTACAACATACAAAGACATAAATGAATTTGTTTTAATTTCAGGAAAAAAAGAGAAGTGTTCGTTTTTCTGTTTTATTAGCTTTAATTTTGTTTGAATGTTGAAACCATATCAAATTTTTCTTATCATTTCATTTTATCGTACTATCATTATTACTATAGTGCTTCAACAGAGTCAGTTAGTTGGAGTGAAATTCCGGAAGTTTATCACTTTTTTAAACATCGCAGAATTTCTAGAAACCTCTGTGCAAAAGAATTTTGATATTTAAATTACAAATGAAATATTAGCAAAATGGAAAATTTCACAGCTTAAAATTAGTTTTACAAAGATCCATCTTCATTTTCAACGCATTAAAATTGCCATTTCAATTATTCTGTTTTTATGCAAAATTAAAAAATTTAATTTTCAGGTCAGATATATTGCATAAAATAATTTAAAAGTGGTTCAATATTTGCTATTCTTTATATATTTTACACTTTTTTTCTCAGTAAAATTTAATATAAAAACCTAAAAGCTGAAAAGTTTGAGATTGCACATTGAAATTTCTTGGTGATATGTTAAAGTTGAAAACATTAAATTGAAATTTTGTCAAAATACATTGAAGTCCTTTTTTTCTTTGATTTTGCTTTAGGAAAAAAAAAATGAAATTCAAAAATCTATCGTTACAGCCAAATGCTTATTATTGAAAAGCAATAAAAATTCATTTTTTTGTCCAAGGACATTTTCAGTTTCAATATGTTCGAATGGATTTTCTCACTTCCAAGATTCTCTTTTTTTCAACTCTAAAAGAAAAATAATAAAACAAAAATTTCTAATATTAAAGAGAAATTTTTACTGAAAATTGAACATTGTAGGATGGAAATTAACAACGGTGAAAAATGAACGCATTAATCGTTAATGATTCACCTGTGTTGAACCAATACTGATAAAAATGAAAATATCTGTTAATAAATGAAACATTTTTATCCACAATGATTCACAGAATCATTTATTCAGATGGAAAAAGTTAAGTTTGAAAAATATTAAACTTATTTTGCAAAAAATTTCCTACGAAGGGACTATACAGCATAACATGAATGAGTATATGTAATTGGCCAAGATGATTTGTTTAACATATAATTGGTATTTTAGCTAAACATTAATATTTGGTAAAAATATACATCAGTAAAATTGGTTGATGTTCAAAATCTTAGGCTTTTTTTTCTCATTTCCCTGTAAATCAGTTGTCTGTCATTAATGATTAGAATAGATAAGCTATGTAAATTCACTATCAATCCAGTGATAATTTGTAGAGTTAACAAATGAACATAAAAATCTCTAAGTCTACATTTTAAGGTCTGGAATTTGTGAACTTTGTCATTATAATTTATAATATTATTTAAAGCTGTTATAGTCAAAAGTAAACTCCAAATGCAAATTTTTCTACAGTAATTTGACAAAATGGAAGGTGAGTCATACAGAGTTAATTTTCCATCTGTATACGGTATTGGTGGTGACTTCCGGATCCGTCTGGACATACGTGGGAGTAGGTCTTGTGAACCGTAAGGCTTTTATATATTTGTATATATAATGCACCTACATATAAGGTGTATTTAATTCTCTATACAATTTCATTCTTCATGTCTGAAATTGTTAATAGGAATTTGTGATTTACCGGTGGTTAGAGGTGGAATTTACCGTAATTTTACGGAATTTATTGTTGAAATATCTCTCACATAACATAGATGTTAAATCTTTTTCTGTTTTGTTACTTTTCAATTATTTCCAACATTTCCATGTTTCTTTTTAGTTTCTGTCATCGTTGGTATGTGTTATCTATCAAATATTTCATCTCCAGTCATTGTGACTATTCCATCGACATAGGTTTTGGTGAATTAATCTTCTTTTATATATTTTGCTATTTGATGTCCCAACTGCTTTCTTTTGTACTTTGGTCTCTTTCGGTTTCTGTCTATTCTGCTCATATTATAGAAGGGAAGGACTAATAGTTGTAGTTTGACTTGTATTGATAGCGTAATAAGTATTGCAACAGTTTTGCATAATGGTCAAGTTTTTCTTTCTCAGTTAAGTTTCCATGTTGCAGGTGTAACGTACAGGATTGGCAAAAGCAACGGATCTGCTGCCGATTGGTTGCTAAAGCCTATTTTGGCAATTCCTAAACATCAGCATGGATTCACAAGGCCGGAAAGTTATAGTTGTTGACAACGGTACTGGGGTAATCTTTTTCATTTTAAAGTAATTATTTGTGCTCGGAAGTGAGAAGCGGAGTTTACCGTATTCGCAAATCTTCATAATTTAAAATCAGTTTAAGCAACATAAAAGTTTTGAATCGTTAAATTAAGTATAAATTCTAGTTTGTGAAATGTGGTTATGCCGGAACAAATTTTCCGGCCCATATATTTCCGTCAGTGGTAGGACGTCCATTGGTACGATCATCACAGAAAGTTGGCAATATAGAAGTTAAGGTAGCCTTCAATTCGTTATTTCTATTCAAGTGTTTTTTTTTTTCTCTGTTGGAAAACTGTTTCAGATCTTTAATTTCCAGGATCTTATGATTGGTGAAGAATGTACTCAACTTAGGCAGATGTTAGAATGCAGTTATCCGATGGAAAATGGGATAGTTAAAAGTTGGGATGATATGGGACATGTATGGGACTATACTTTTGGCCCGGAAAAACTAGATATTGATCCGAAAGTATGCTCTTTTTCAGTTTTTAATAACATCATTCAGTTTAGATGAAACTTAGCTATACTGCTTAATTATTTTGTATCATTTTAAGGAATGCAAATTATTGCTTACTGAACCACCGTTGAATCCAAGTGGCAATCGTGAGAAACTTTTTCAAGTTATGTTCGAACAGTACGGTTTCAATTCTCTTTATGTTGCTGTGCAGGTAAGTATTCTATATATAGGTGCAATAATTTGAAGAATTGAATGACTTCAGTAGAAATTTATTCCTTCAGATATGAACAGTAGTCACTGAACATTTGTTTAGGATTGCAAAAGCTTCATTGAGTTTAGCGTGTTTCCTTTCAATTAAACACTCTATGAGAAACATCGTTTATATACACTTTTAAGTTATTATTTTCAAAGGCAGTCTGTTCTAGCAAGCAAATCTTTCTTTTCTTGTATTCTTTTGCATTATTTACTGATTACTGTTATTACTAGGCTCTGATTTTGTTTCCGTGTTACTCCTGCTATTGGAAATTTTTTTACTTTCTTTAATTTTCATTTCAAATTTCCAGGCTGTACTGACACTTTATCATCAAGGATTACTTACGGGTGTTGTTGTTGATAGCGGTGAAGGTGTAACACACATCTGTCCAGTGTATGAAGGATATGCTTTGAACCACTTAACCCGCCGCCTAGATATTGCTGGACGTGATATTACTCGGTATTTGATTAAGGTATGTTGACAATTATTTAAGCCATAATTTCTTAGATTTTTCATAGTCCTAAAACTCTGATTCTTTTGCTAAAATAAGGATGGTTTTATGGAATAATCGGGAAGTATGTCTGGCCAGATTTAGGAAGGATTATGGATATAATACTCCTGATTTTCTTTAAAAATATTTTTATCGTAGAAATGGAAGTAAATTTTTATTTGTGAGTGGTAATCTGTTCCAAGCATGCTTCTGTAATACAGTTCTTAATTTAATCCCAGCTTTTGCTGCTGCGAGGTTATGCATTTAACCATACGGCAGACTTCGAAACTGTGCGTTTGTTGAAAGAAAAGTTATGCTACGTTGCTTATGATGTGGAAAAAGAACAACGTTTAGCCCTTGAAACGACAGTTCTCACAGAATCATATACTGTTAGTTTTCAATTGACTTTTGTGAAGGCTGTTCCCAGTTTTCTCTGTGGCAGGAATATTTTATTTAGTCACTTTATTTTGACAAAATTTTTCTCAAGATCTGGAGATTATCTCATCTTTCTTGAGTATTACTTTTCTTAGTATTCAAAATCTTTTTTTGTCACCATATATTCTGCATGCTCACTAGATATTCTGTAAAAATCTGGAGTTTTTTTTTTTTCCCTACTTAATAATTGTTAGTTATTGTGCTCAATTTCGAAATGGGTCTGATTTTTGGTAGGTGTATGTAAACTTCTTTAAATGTTAGGACAATATTCTATGAGTTGGCTCGTATAATAATAACCGATTTAGTTACCGGATGGTCGTGTGATTCGTGTTGGAGGTGAAAGGTTCGAAGCACCTGAAGTTTTGTTCCAGCCGCATTTAATCAATGTTGAAAGATCGGGTCTTAGTGAATTACTCTTTGGAGTCATACAATCTGCTGATATCGGTCAGTTGTTCTTGCTTTTTTTACCCACTAGGACATATGAATATATATATATATATATATATATATATAGGAGAAGAGAGTCGAGGAAGGTTTTTTTGATAAAAAAGCGAAAGCAGGTTTGATAAAAGCACATATAGTCCTTTGGTGTATGATTTTGACTAGAAGAGAATAGCATTTATGAAGAAGAAATAAATCAAGGATTTCTATCCGTGTTTGTTTCTCTCGTTTTGTTGATGTTGCCATTTAAAAAGTCTGTTCCTTTTTTTCTGAAGCTTTTTGATAACTGCAAAAACAGCAGAACTAAATTTATTGGTTAGGTACATGCAAAAGATTGTAGGGAGCGGAAACTGTTGATCAAAGGACTTCGATTTTGAAGTTTGCCACGATATAGTCTTTTTTTTAGATACTCGGCTTGAATTTTACAAGCATATTGTATTATCGGGTGGCACTACTATGTATCCAGGTCTTCAGAGCCGTTTGGAGCGGGAACTGAAACAACTTTATCTAGATCGGGTTTTGCGAGGGAATACTGAAGCCTTCCAGGTTAGTTGAATGGAAGGACTTTACAATCATAGTTGAAAATGAATTTAGTGTCAATATCTTGTAGTTTTTCGCGCTCAAATTCATGTTTATCATATTGTCATGGGGGACAGTTTTTTATTTCAGAAATTCAAAATTCGCATCGAAGCTCCTCCAAGAAGGCAACATATGGTGTTTCTCGGGGGTGCTGTATTAGCAAATATCATGAGGGATCGAGATACAGTAAGCATTTTCATTCATTCAGTTTAATTTAAAATTTTTACTATTACGCTTGTGGTTGATAAGAAAATAATTTAGGGCATGGGCCTGAACAGTTTTACTTGGTATGCTTCTCAGTAATGTTCGACCAATATTATTCGGGATTGCTTCGTGAAGGGAAAAAAATTATCTTACTTGTATCCTTTTTCTTATTCCAGGATTTCTGGATTTCAAAAGAGGAATACGAAGAGGGAGGTATCGAACGATGTTTCAGAAAATTAGGCATCAGGTGATTTAATGATATAGTATGGCTTTAGATGTTTATTATTGTATTAACTTGTATAGCTATGAACCGGAAATCACCCATCTTAGACGAAACTTTTATAATTTTTATGTCTCTATTACTCAGATTGATTTCCTTTTTAATTGTATTGTTATTGGTAAGATGAATCGTCAGTTTTTAATTTTATGCTGTGGTAATCTTATAACTTTGCAATATAAAGAGCCTGCATTTCTTATTTTATGTAATTGGCTTAATGTCGAAAACCTCTTGCTACTTGTTTAGGTAACCGGAGTGGGATAATTAAATTTTATTATGCCACATATGAATCTTGCAATTATTCGGTACGGCACTATCTTCTAGTTTCAGGCAAGAGTTATTTACCAATGATTTTCCCGAATATTATACCAGTAGTTGTTTCCCTTACATTGTTGTTTTATTTGTTTTATCATAACAGTTTGGTTTCTTGTTTGTTAACTAGGTGAGTTTTTTCTTTTTTGATAAGATTATTTGTACCCTTACATAAACAGCTGTGGGAGTGGGTGTAGGAAGTATAGAAACTAAAGAAGTTTTCTGGATTAATTTGTTTTTGTCAAGCTTTAAATAATCACTGTTTAATAGTTTCAGTTCAATTCCTTATTTACATTCATGACCACTTCCTTGAAACTTGTTTCCAATATAACTTTTCCTCGAGTAAATTTGAGTTATAGAAAATGATGAAATGATATAATTTCATGTGATAAAATTATATCGATGTTAAGTGGAAACTGCTATTTCAACGTACTTTCGCGTCTTATATGAATTATTGGAATTTTAAAAACAGTTGTTTTATGAAGATTGAAGAAGTAAAAATTAGAAGTTTGAAAATAGGAAGGAAGGTAAGTTGATGGGAATCACTAGAATTCTGACATTTTGTGGAGAGAAAGCATGTTAATGGATAGATGTACATAAGCCTATTGTTTGATCGTTATGAAAAGGAAGAAAGGTCTTTGCTAGGAATTCGTAAAATGAGGAATATAACAGAATTTATATTGGAAGTAGTAACGCTTGAGTCGACAAAATGATATTAGTTCAGTAAACTTGTTTGTTGACTTTTCTATTTCAAAACGGTAAAAGCTGGTGCAAATGCGTTATCCTCTAAATTTCATAAAACAAGTAGGCTGGATGCATGTCTTTAGCTATGGGTAACAGCGAAATTTTGTAACTTAGGATGTTTTGAACATTCTTTTAGATAATTAAGGATATTATGTTAGGTTAATGAAAAAAGCGTACTGTTTGCTTCGATAGGCTCTAAGGGCACTGCGAAGCTTATCCTTTCAGTTTGTTGGGATGGCCGAAGTATTTTTTGGTACTCAAGTATTGAATTTCAGAAGTTCCAGCAAAAGTTTTGGAAGATCAAGCAAGCGCTAGAAATAAAGAGATAACAGTACTGTTGAAGTTCGTGGCGGATTACCGTTCACGTTTTGAATGAACAACATATATCGTTGTTTGTTATCGAAAACGCCCGCACGCTTCTGGTCGGCATCAGGACGATCGTTTGCGTCATTGGGTGTTTCATCACCAAAACGGTAGAATTCATCCATTTCTTTAATGGTTTTTGTTTAGAAACAAATATATTTATGTGAAAAATGTTTATCTAAAGGAAAATATAAATTCATATTAAAATAATGTATATATTATTTTAATATATATATATATATTTATAAAATATGTAGATATATATATTTTATATATATTTTAAAATATATATATATATATGTTTATATAATTATATTGCTGTGTTTTACTATGCAGTATGAATGATTCATGGTAAAATGATGTATATATTACCAAACTTTTTCTACCAAAAATTCTGTGTTACCGCATATTTTGTCTCCCCTTCTCTCTCTCTCTGTCCAAATGTTTACTTATTTTCTCACTGCTCAGAAATTCTTTAGTTGGGTGACATTTATTGTTA